>JAULBZ010001210.1:0-23573 GCA_032360805.1 Neoturris breviconis | reverse complement strand
GTTGGCTGAAAATATTCTGAAAAATCTCTCCTCCACAGTGATGAATGGCTGTTATTTCGAGCCCTGTAATTGTTCAATAATAACCACTGGGAATAAGAACAAGATTTCTACTTTTTTTTTCATACCTAAGAATTTTTTTATGTGATGAGTAAAAAAAATGCTTGTTTCAATCCAAGACTATAATGTCTCCACTCGTCCACGTTCACTACTTCTCTACCATTATTATTATTATCGGTGCCGGTTGAATCGTTCGTTATTGTCGCGTGCTTGACTCTTTGTTGTCCTCTTTCTATGCATTTTGGCTAGTGATCAAATGCTATTTTATTGCTCGTGAATTATTTTGGTTTAAATCTTGGTTTTATCCGCTCATTTCTACTCCATCGTTGCTTCTTGATGTTCCAAGTTCTAGTGACAGTTATGATTATCTATCATGTGTTGTTCAGCGTTATTTCTTTTTTTACTATTGTCAATTTTTCGTCCTCTGTGGGTAGTAAATGAAAAGGCTTTACTTATCTTATGCTTTATTTAATGATCTTGTCTTATGCTTTAACCCTATTTTATGGTCTTGTCTTATGCTTTAGCCCTATTTTATGGTCTTGTCTTATGCTTTAACCCTATTTTATGGTCTTGTTTTATGCTTTAACCCTTTTCTATGGTCTTGTCTTATGCTTTAACCCTATTTTATGGTCTTGTCTTATGCTTCAACCCTACTTTATGGTCTTGTCTTATGCTTTAACCCCATTTTATGGTCTTGTTTTATGCTTTAACTTATTTGGGCTGGGCTTTAGATGAGTTGAAATGGCCGGGGGAAGGTCTTGAGATCTCAGAATTGGCTTAACGTACAGTCATGAAATTTGGTAGAATAATATTACAACATCTAATAAACATTTTGAAATAGTTATTATTTTGCTGACTTCATCATTTTTTGCTGACATCGTCAAAAATCACACCTCATTCTGAATTAAAGTGGGTATTTTTTCCAAGCCTGTAACTTTTGTCCTAAAGCTGATTTTTACATTCTGTTCCGAGATTCAGAAAGGTAATACAATGTTTTATAACAAATCTTCCGGGGTTTTTCATAAAATGATGTAGTTTAGTTAAAATAGGGTGCCAAAATTAGGAAAAGTACCAAAATATCAAAATAGTCGTCATGACGTCACCAATGATGTTAAAACAGAGATAATGATGCAATTAGTCATAATCATTGAATGAGTTATTAACATTTGTACTTTTTCCTTTTTAAGGATTTTATGGGCAATTTAAAAGTTGGTTTTGAGAAAAGACCAATTAATTTTGAAGGTCATGTGGTATAGCTATAAAAATTTCCAAAAATGTGTAAATTAGGAATATACTAATTGTGACAAATTTTATACAAGAAAAGTTATTCGAAAAAATATGTTACCCTGGCAGAATCCGCCACCTGGATTTGGAATAGAGTTTACGCTTGGAAAATTGTATCTTGTATGCGTTTAAATTCCTATTTTGTATTCTTGTTAGAGGTATGAGTAAAGTGATGTTGCGACCAAAAACAACTGCTGAAGTGTCAAGTATTGTTAAATACTGCCACGAGAAAACGTGAGAGTACATTTATTTGTATTATGTTTATAGTCTCCTGCTTTGCTCTTCTAACTATGAGAATACTTGTAAATGCTTATTATTTAGCAAGCCTTAAATCAAATCAATGGTTAAACATCGTCTGTGGATTATTTTTTTCTAAAACACTCTTCCACAGGTGATGTTTGACTGTTATGTTGAGGCTTGATTTGGATAGACGAGAAATTATGTAGAAAAACCAACCAAGTGGAACATCGTTGAACACTTTGTCAGGAAACCCTTTTAAGAATACATGTACTTTCTGTCATTATGTAGGAGAACGTTTTGCTCTGTCTGGCAAAGTGATAATTAGATTTGGCCATGTTTAATTTCGTTTAGTTTAGCCATTTGTCCTCAAGGTGGAAATACAGGGCTTGTTGGTAAGTTTCTTAAGAATCAGTGGTTGAAATAAGAGTAAATAATCACTGTAGAGGAGGGTTTTTTAAACATAGCTTCAGGCTTTATTGCCTGAAGCTGAGCTCATAAATCACTCCCCCATAGTGGTTAATTATTATGCTCTTATTCCGACCAATGAGAACAAGGCTTATATCTGTAATTTATGATGTTTTCAAGACGAAAGTAACTGGCTACAGATACTAAATTTATTTGGATTTTGGAATAAACATAGTGTTAACAAATCCAAATTGTTACTTTTACCTAAATAATGATAAGCATGTACAAAATAAGTATATGCAGTAGCAAGCCTCTGAATTCACGTCGGCATCATTCCCCTGTGGAGAAGTATCTTTGGAGCCTAATTTGCAGCCAACAGGCGTATAGCATACTTGTTCCATATTAATAATATAATAAGTTATTTTGGAACAAAATTAAAAGTAAATTTGTCATCTTGCTATTATAGTTAAGCAAATGTGCGCTTAATTAGCAAGTACTGAATGCACTACATTTAAATGTACTTAAAATACAAATGCCAATTTCAAAGGATACAGATGTTAAACAACATAAATTTGCATGCAAAGTGCTCAAGGAAATTAAAAAATGTAAATATTTCTCACTTATAATGAATTGAATTATGTAATAACACTTTGAATATTTTAAAAATGGTAACGAGATAAGGAAAGTTTTATTCCCTATCAAATTTCAGTTCTCGGTACAATATAACCATATCGACTTTTGAACAAAATTGTCTCTTACCCAAAACCTTTTCCATTTCTCACTAATTTTATCTTTTTCAAAAATAAAATACAAATACATGCTTTTGTAATTCCTGCTCCTCACTTAAAAAGAGTTTTTCTAAAAATATGATATATGTAAATGATGCAATGCTGTCTGAGTTTGACGTTAGATGTTAAAGTTACCCCTTTTGTAGGTGGAAGTGTTCCGGTTTTTGATGAGATCTTACTATCAATGTCGCTGATGAACAAGGTAAAAACAGTTGATAACACTGCTGGTAAGAAGCTTTTATAATTATTGTTTCTCTTTATAAGAAATGGAAAGTCTTACTTAGATGAAATAAACGCACATTAAGTATAGAATGGGAGCCATTTCTTTAATGTGTTCCAGTGGTCGAGGAGAAATTTTTGAGCCTTCAGGCTGTACATAGTATGCACCCAAAAACCTTCGACTGGGAGGAAGAAGGGGGAGGGGGTTTGCAATCTTTGAGTTTTAGTTGGGGGTTGATCTATCTAGGAGGGTGGGGGTCAATTTTTCAGGAGGGGGGGTCAGAGGGGTGTTGCACAATGCTTTATAGGTAATATCATATATAACAAGGGTTGGAGCATGTCATTATTTCCAGCTCCCCTTACCCTTACCCAATTTCCAATTAACCTTACCCAATGTGCGTATATAAATACAAATGGGTGTGATGTTACTGTAATGCTTCAGTTAAGCACCCTGGCTCCAAGAAGCGCCCGGGATTTGTCTAAAAAAATTACAGTATGTGTTTTATAATCTGTAAGTTTTATTGCAGATTTGAATCTGACTACGTTTGTGCTGTCTTGAGAAATAACTTTTTATTTTTTGAATTTATATGTCAGGATGAAATACCCTTAGTAAAAAAAAATACCATCATACAAAATATATCTTGTATATGGCATAATTCAAGCTGTTTACTTTATAGAATATATTGATTCAATCTTTGCAGGCTCAGCCCAATCAGGGGTCAATCTAGCCCAAATAGATAAAAAAAAGTGCATATTCTGGTTATGCCGCCACTGGCAATAATTCAACTTCGGGTCAATCTCAACAGGCACACAATATCAACATCAAATCAACATCACATGCTCACTGGAATATTATCCTATTAAATATATATTTATGTTTATTTATAAGTACGCAGTAGAATAAGGCATCAGGTTGGTGTGCTTTTGTCTCTGTAGGTACAGTTGTATGTCAATCTGGTGTTGTATTGGAACAATTAGACAACTATTTAGAAGAATATGGTTTGATGGTGCCATTGGACCTTGGTGCCAAAGGAAGGTGTGACATAGCAAAACGAAATTATTTTTTTAGAAAGGACAATAGTTCTATTCTTATTTTAAAATCTTTGATTTTATGTTTGGAATATCAACTATTTATCAAACATTTCGAAATGTTTTTTGTAATTCTGCCTTGCTTCTCTGCCAACAGTCGATTCCGTGTTGGATTTTTTTAATTGTACCTCCAACATGCATCTATATCAGCATTAAAGAGTAAATGGTGATATTGTCTCCTTATTGTCACTTTCTTTTTCATCTGAACCAATTCTGGTAACCGAATCCTTTCCTGGCCAGACTTATTTACCATTTAACAGCTCATTGTTCCTCATATGCTGTGACTTTTGATAAAACTGCATTACAACAAAATTTCAATGTCCTGAATTGACATATTGGCAATTAACATAAGTACACAAGAAATGTATACTTTACTAGAATCTAATTAGTTAACAATGAAGATTCACTATTAGGTAGATTATTTATATCTCACAAACAACATTTTTGCTTGTTTAGTTGTCATATTGGTGGTAATGTATCAACAAATGCTGGGGGATTAAGATATCTTCGATATGGAACTTTACATGGAACTGTATTGGGAGTGGAAGCTGTATGTAAATATTTGTTAGGAAATAAAATATCATTAATGTGGTAAAAATCACTGTGGAGGAGAAAGTTTTAGGCATAACTTCAGGCTTTATAACCTGAAGCTATGCTCAAAAATCACTCCTCTACAGTGATATATTTTACTTAAATTTCAACCACCGCGTCAATTATCGAACATGTACTTGATTTGTTTAGTTTTCAGCTTTTCTATAAAACTCCTCTATAGGTAATATCTAACATAATCTTTTTCATAAAGGTTCTTGCTGATGGAACGATTCTAGATTGTTTATCTACCTTAAAGAAAGATAATACAGGTACATCTTTTTTGTTTGTTTAATACTTTATACTTACAGTACTTTCAAGTGGTGATTTCTTAAATGTTATCCATGCTAAATATTTCTTTGCAGGCTGATATATCATGTTTTACTTTGTTTTGTAATGGCTTGTAGGCAGAGAAAGATTTTCTATATCTTCTTAACCCTATTTTTTTACCGTTTATGCTATGCAGCTGAAACTTTGGGACTTTTAATATTCTTTTATTACGGATATTTTGGCGGAAAAAAAATCCAAAAAAATGATGCCGAATGTGAGTTATGAGTACATTCTAAGGTTTTTTTTTGCTAATTTGCTATAAATTAAACAGAAATCATTGTCTGTACATAGGTTTTCACTCTTAGAGTTCAAATAACAATTTCCTTTCATTATAATTTGATTTTCTTTGATTTCCCGCTAATTACGCAATTAAGACAATATATATTTTAAAAAGACAATGGTGCTCACATTCGGCATTATTTCCCCAAACATATTTTTGGAAAGCTAATCAGTAGACCTATGTCCATGCAAAATTTCAAGTATTCAGCATGTTTGGTTCTCCAGATAAGGTAGGGGGGGGGGTTATTTTGCCCTTCCTCCAGTTAAACTATGGAACATATCGATACCCCGGTTAAACTAGGGTAAATAAAATCGTTTCAACAACCCTGAGTATGACAGGTGGCACCACCTGTGCTGTGGGGGAGTTTTTGTATTAACAGCTTTAAAGCTGAAAACTATGCTCAGATAACGCATCTCCATGGGTGATGTCTGGCAGTTATATTCAGGCTTGGTGTCTTCCATGTGCTGGACTATCTTTTAAGGTCCGTTACATTATAGCATGAGATATTCTAAAATTATGGAATCATGTTATATAATGTTTCTCATAATTGTGTTGAACCATAACATTGGAGGTTGTTGGAACTATTGTATTGCTTTTTATAACATTAGTCAATTGGTTTAATCTGTGAAAAGTAAATCCTAAATATATCACCATTATTTTGATTATTTTCTGTAGGGTATGACCTGAAACAGTTATTCATTGGCTCAGAAGGAACTTTAGGGATTGTTACGTCAGTGTCTTTGGCTGTTCCTCCTAGACCGAAAGTAAGTATATATTATATTATATTTCTAAGAAGATTAAAGACTATGCAAAAATTTTTATAATAGTCAAATTAAATTGACAACTAAGTCGCTAAAATGTGAAAAATAATACGGTTTTAAGTCACTTGGAGACTTTGTAGCCTGAAGCAATGCTTAAAAATCTCAAAAAACAGTGATCATTCACTTTTTTTCGACCACTGCTCACAAAAATTGAAATCAAAGAAAACTCAATTTTGAAATAATATAGAATAAGAAATATTAATGCACTTTAAAACGTTTCTATTGGCTCCCAGTGGTGCATAGGCCTACCAACCACTTACAGCCACAGTTTAATTCCTCTTACATCACAGCACATACTTGCTTCTACAAATATTCTGGTCTTTAAGATTTCCAAAATGTCTATTATGCAGACCAGATATTAGTTGCTTTTTCGCAAAATAGCTTGGTGTAGCAACAATTGCAAACTTTAGTAAAGAGGTATCTGGTACAATGTCCGACATGTGGCCCTGGGACCTGAACCTAGGATCCAAGGCCACATTGACCCTTGGACCATAAGCGACCATGAAACCAGGACCGTTGCCCAAGGACCCTCAGGACCCTGACTTCATAATCCTGTAAAGTATTTGGCACAGCATTTGGCACAAAATCAGACCTGTGGCCCTGGAACCCTGAATCTGAACCATAAGGGACCCTGACCCAAGACCATGACCCCAAGACCTTATCCCAGGGCCATGATGGCCTCGATAGCCTACTTTGTGTATAGAGAAGGAGGGGAAACAGGGTCTATTGAGCTAAAGCGAAATTTCTACTTTTGTTAAGTTTTACAGAGCATAAAAGAATAGCAAGAATAGGCATTTTACATGGTGCCCAATAATAAAAAAGACATTGTGACCCTGACCCCAGGACCCCGATGGCCTCAATAATACTCTGGTTGGTGAATAGGAAATTAATTATTATCCACAGTGGGGCAGGGATCTTGGTGAGGTGGGGGGAAGGAGGGAGAAGGAGGGAGAACAGGGTTGAGCGAAGGTTAAATTCCTACTTTTCTTATTCCATTGAGAGCTTAAAAGAAAAGCAAGAATTGGCATTTTACATTTATAACAAAGTAATTGAAAGTGTATAAGAAAATATAGTGATCCCCACAATTTGCGGGGGGCTTAAAGCTAGTGTAAAATATTATTCCGAGAAACAAGTGTTTTAAGATTTTGAGCAGGTCTTTGATCTGTACAGATTTATGATCACATTATGTTAATAAACAGATATGTCTGAATTGTTATCTCTTTCTGCACATGCATGTTAAGATAAGTAAATTCGAACAGAAAATAGGCTGAAACTATAATGGTTAAATGATGAGATGTTCTTAAAATTTCGGTAAATACTAAAAGATCACTGATGCTGCACTAAGATGGTGTCAACCTAAATTTTCTCCACTTCCCAATTGAATTTTTAAAAAATAAGATAATCAGTAGATAGATTTTTGAAAAACTTTTGTAATTCTTCTGGAAATAAATTTGAATATTTTTACTAAAAAGAATGCGTTCATAAATTGCCTAGTCTGTTGTAATCTCAAAATACTTTCTGCTACATTACTGATGTGTGCCTTGTGTACCATCTTTGAATTTGATAATGGAAAGTCAGGCAAATTTCTGGAGGAAATTAGTATAAAATAAATTATTTTATTTTGTTCAGATGCTGCTGAATAACTTTTAATTAGCATTAGAGGGATTATTCAAAATGTTGTAAGGTACTTCCATGTTATAAGTGATTCTTTTAATATTTCATGTCATACATGACTATTGCTCTTAGTTCTAGCACTGCTATTTTATTGACATAAATTATAGAAAAATTGTAATTCCCTTTTTTTTAAGTCTATCAATTTGTCTTTCCTTGGTGTTGAATCATATGAATCGGTCAAGAGAGCATATTTGAAAGCAAAGTCAATGCTTGGAGAAGTACTCTCTGGTAAGCGACTGATTTTTCTAATATTATTAACCTCATAATATTTAGGTAGGTAGCATATTAATTTTTCGTGTATAAATATTTTGCTTTTTGTGGGAAAATTAAGTTTTAGACCCGTCAAAACGCAAAGATTTATACACGCAGTGACATACCCAATTTTGATACTGGTATACAGGTATATGGGCACCCAAATTTATCGAGCAAAATTTGATTTTTATTCTCTTTTTTTATGATACTGATCACTCAATTCTGATATCAGAAATAAAGCAAGTTTTTACCTGTAATGTTCAAAGTAAACTATCTAAATTAAGTGCTTGCAAAAAATAAACATGCGAAAATCAATGCATCTAAGATAGTTTGAGATTTTGTTTACTTGAGCATGTGCATTTCTGTAAATGTTAGAAACTTTGAAACATAGAAGTGATTGTTTTTCTGCCTTCTCATTTCTTATAATAATTCTAGAGGAATAAAATCAAGGTTCAAAATAAGAGGAGGAGTGCTTAGGCTATTATAAAGTTCAAATAAACGCCTTCGCTCAGGTAGACACATCCCTCGGATTATAGATTTTGTTATAAACACCTTCCTTGAATAGGTGAGAATTTTCTTTGAATAAATGCCTCCCAAATACTTTCACAAACTATATATTGTCCACATATTAACATCATTCCATTTTAAAAGGAATCGTCAATTTCCAACCCGTATTAAAACATAACAGTTTGAGACCGTGACAAGGCCAATCATGGTTCTGGATAAAAGAAGATGAGGACAATTTTACTGATATCCATATGTTTGTAGTTTGTTAAAATTACTGAGAAGAAAATTATGTCTTTAATGAAGTAAATGCCTCCCTCGAATAAACATTCACCTAAAATTCTTGAAAATAAAGTAGACACCTCCAACGTTTATTGGACGTAATATGGTATGTTCCAAAATCCGTCCTCCACAGCAGCTATTTACTCTTATTTTGAACACTGAAAATGAACAATCACAACAAATTGTTAAAATTGTCTTTAATTTTAGTTATCTGTCAGTTTTGATTAACACAATGGTCGAAATAAGAGTAAATAATCACTCTGGAAAAGGGATATTGTGCATAACTTCAGACTTTGTATCCTGAAGCTATGCTCAAAAGTCACTCCTACAGTGGTTATTTGTTCAATATGTCATGCCTATGATCTATGAAAGAGAATGTTATCAACGAACTTCCAATTGATTAATTTCTTTGTTATAGAGATTGTTGAATGAATTCTCTTCTCTAGAGATAAGCTTATTTGGGGTCTGGTTACTTTTATTTCTAGCATTTGAATTTCTTGACAACGAATGTATGGATGCAGTTCAAAAAAATTTAAAATTAAAGAATCCAATCACTACTAACTATCCATTCTATGTACTTGTCGAAACTTCAGGTTCCAATGCTGATCATGACGCTGAAGTAAGTTAAAATGTCAGTGCTTGAGATAGGAGCAAACGCTATGAAAGAGTAGGTTTTGATTGCAGCCTCAGGCTGCAAATACTGGAGCTGTACTTAAACATCCCTCCTCCACTTGATTATGTATGCTCTCATCATAATAGCTATGATATGGCATTTTCTCATTCAAAAAAGATTAATGACTTTGTTATTCATATAGTTTGTACTAATTTTGACCTGTATAATGGTTTCCATGGAAAACTTGGAGAACCTTAACGTGATTTTTGGCAAAACTCGGTGAAAACTGGGGATACTCTTGGTAATTTATTTGTTGTCCTACTTTTCAGTTTACAGTACGGTTACGGTTCAAAACCCTGTTATCAGAGTATAGATTTAGTAAGCCTTGTTTATTTCAGTACTCAGAGAAAACTCAGGGAAAATGTCTTTTTCACTTAGAGGTTGACAGACTCAATGAAAGTTCATGAAATACTACTGTGGCACTAAGGGACATTTTTATTTCACGCTTGATATTTTATTCGACACTTGTACGATCGTTGATTTTTGACGCTTGCACGATTGTTGATTCAATGCTTGTATGATCGTTAATTTGACGCTTGTACGATTGTCATTTTTTATGCTTGCATGACAGTCGACCGAAAGAAGCTTTGAAAATCGAAGATTGTATGAATGTTGAAATAATGATTGTGCAAGCATTGGATGGACAATTGTTGAATAAAAATCAAGCGTTGAATAAAAATTTCTGTTCAGTGCTACTGTAGAAAACTCAGGGAATTTAGATTCCTAAATGTTGTGAAAACCCTGTAATGCTTCGGACATTATTATTTGAAATATTTTACAGTGGTTGAGAAATGAGCAAAAAATCACTGTGGAGAAGCGGTTTTTAGTGTAGCTTCAGGCTGTAATTAAATTTTTCATTTAGAAACTTAATGCATTTTTGGAAAGTGTTATGGAGGATGATATTGCTATTGACGGCACTGTTACTTCTGATCCATCTAAGGTTTGAATAATATTTATCTTCTTGCTTATGTGTAGTGGATTATTATTTTCTCATGATACTGCCCGTTTATGATGATACTCAATGCTTAATACAGTGGTTGAATTAATGACAGTTAAACAGCTCGCTGATTAACTTAAGTTAACAAGGGGACGGGACGCCATATTTGTTTACATTTCGGCAGCCGATTTCGTATCACTAATGGGATGCCATTTTGCATATCGGCCGCCGGCAAATTGGACGCTAGCATGTTGTCAATTTCTAGCGTAGTCCCTCATTCTCTTGCTTTCTACTTCTGACACAGTCACACGCTTTTGCTGTTTTGCTGTTTCTGCTATTACACTATACCATTATCCATCCCTATCTTGTTGGTCATTATCCATCCCTATCTTGTTGGTGGCTTCGTTGGTTGTTGTTGTAGTTGGTTTATTTGTTGGTTGTTTAAGTTCATTATTGGTTGGTTGTTTAATTTCACTTGTTGGTTAGTGGTGCAATACTTGGTTGGCTCATTTATCTTTATCGACCTTTCACTTGGACGGGCTGTCGGTAGGTCAGGAAATCACAAATTTGTGGAGTTGACACACACAAGGTATGTTTGTGGCATGCTGGCTACAGTTAGGGGTATTATGTATCTCGGTATCCATGTCCGTTGGCATTGGTCGTGCTCGTGGGGGTGCGAGGAAACGGACTCGCCAAAATCAAGAAGATGAGGCTCCCCAAGTGGCAGACATCATTCCTTCAGAGCGTACCCTGGCTGACTGGAACCAAATTTCAGATGAGTCATTGCAATTGGCTTGCCTCAATGCTCATAATACTGGCCCGTGGATCCAGAGACACCTTAGTCAACAACTGACTTCAGTTTTACCAGGGACAAGGTTTGTCACAAGCTCCAGTTGTATTGTCACAAGTTCCAGTTGTATCGTCACAAGTTCCAGTTGTATCGTCAGTTCCATTGCCAATAGACACTCATAATAATTTAATACCTCCGGCAGCAATAAACACTTATAATATAGTGATACCTCCTTCACCGAACAGTCAAGGTCATACAAATGTGAACACTCCACACGTAAATACGAATCAAAATGTCTCCACCTCACCTACTGACAGCCTGTCCACAAACATTTCGCAAATCGTGGCCCAAGAAGTCAGACGCTTGTTAACTGCAGAATTGTCAAACATTGTACCACCTAATCCTGATAACGCTTTACATTCCAGTGTGGGCCTTCCTTCGCTGCCTTTGGAGGAGCTGGTTCAGGTGGCATCAGCCACCTTGCCAGCAATTCCCAAAGCAGCAATGGACAAGATAAAGAACGGAGAGTTTGTTAATTTCGACTCTCTGTTACCTAACTTCACGCCAGTGGCACACGATGAATATTTGTTTCAGTTTGTTGGTCGTGAAAGTCCGACCATGTGCTTGGTCCCAAGGAATCAGTCCAAACCTAAAATTGCAAATTTTAATTCTTGGATGGTTGCCTGGTCCAATTTTTTGTGCATCTTCGTACATTATTGGCCTCACAGAATGATGGAACTCATTAAGTATCAGTCCATATTGTGCGATTTAGCCAGTCAATTTTCATTTAACGCATGGCTCAATTACGACCGAATGTTCAGGCTTCGTGCGGCCCAGGATCAGGCCCTGCTGTGGTCCCGGGTTGACGATACCTGTACAATCGGTTCCTAAGACATGCACCTCTTGAAAATTTGTGTTTTTCTTGTCATGTTGCTAGTGCCTGCCCCTTGCGCACTGTTGCAGCAGGAGAGGGTAGGCTGCCCGTTCGTGCCCCCCAGCAAGCAAGCGACAGTCCCGGCCCTCTACCATACGTACCCAGACCTTCCGTTAGCACAGCTACCAGAATTCAAAACAGAAGATCAGCGGGACGAAATACATGCAGATTTTTTAATAGTGGAGCAGGTTGTCACTCTCCCGAAGAGTGTTGCTTTGAACACGTCTGCAGTGACTGCTTCGGTAGGCACCCGGCAATTTGCAGCTCGAGACGGCACCCCTTGCATCTAGACAGCTAGATCTAATCCATCTCCAGTTGGCAGGCCATCCAAGTCTCGGCTGAGCAGTTCGAACACTAGGGTTTGGGACTCCAGGTTGGAGGCTCATGTTCCATATATTGGCAAACTTGGGGGAATTTGGGGGTGTGCATTTGCATGTAGGCTACAGGTTTGAATCACAATATAGCTGCGTCCTTGTTGACCAGCTGTGTGCGATCGTTGTTGATCATCCTTAGGTCAGGCAGGTTTGAGTCAAGGCACACGGTCTTGGTTGATCGGCATCTTGTGTTTAGACTAGTTCGGTCCTTGTAGACCATCCTTAGATTAGGTCAGGCAGGTTTGAGTCAAGTCACGGTCCTTGTAGATCGGGCTTGTTCGATCATAGTAGACCATCAGTAGGTTAGAATGCATCCCCCTGTCCCACTTCCGCCAATATACGACTTTTCTTTCTGTGATTCCCCGGTTGATCCTTCCCCGTCCACATATCGTTAAGAGTAAATAATCACTGTGGAGGAGGGTTTTTTGAACATAGCTTCAGGCTACAAAGCTTGAAGTAATGCTCAAAAATCACGCCTCCGCAGTGATTATTTGCTCTTATTTCAACCACTGAAATATCTTCATTTGGTTATAATTATAACCCAGTTTTCCTCCCTTCCTTGAGCACTGAAATAATGTTTTTAAACTTTCCTACGTCATTATGCTCAATAGACCTTAGTCTTTTTTAATCTTTTACGGTCTTCAATTTTTTGCTCAATTTAAATGTAATTTTAATGATATTTTTCAAGATAATGAAGAGAATAATGAAAGTTTGAAGACAGGGAATTTTACTTTTACACAAGTAAAGCAATAAGGTTGAATATATCACAAAAAAATTACTTGTGGGTAACATTTTTAGAATTATTACTGAGACGAAGCTAAGATTATTTTATCGAATCCAAATAACGTTTACATTTCAAATTTAAGAAATTTGCTGAAATGAATTCTAATTTAAAATGATTGCTGCATTTCCCATAATAAATTTCTCAAATATATACTTGCCTTCCTTCCAATAACTCCCCCCTCCACATGCACCCATGCACTCACACACACAACCGAATATGATCAATATATGAATTTGTTACATCGAAAATAAACACGCTCTTATAAGAAATACATTACAGCCAAATGCAATAATGGAAGTGTAGCAAAGGCATTTCTTTTCATTTAAATTGCCTTTGTTTTCCAATTGAACGTGTTTTTAACCATTTATTTTGAAAACATGAAGTTATTACCAACTTCCCAATCATAAAAAGCATTATATCTTCCTTTCTGAAAGTATTGTTATTTCGCGTCAGTAAATGTCTGGACGGTAAATTATTAGAAAAGTTAGAAGTAAACCACAATTCTATTTACTGCTCTGCATTTAATCTGGTCTTTGGTTTAAAAGGGAAAACTGAGCCATATGTAAAACTGTATAGTTTTACATATGGCCAACACAACCAGTGACTATAATAATTGTTGGTCATCACTTTGGAGGAGAGATTTATCAGAATATTTTTAGTCGAATTAACTGAAAGTTTTAATAAAAACTCTTCTCCACATTGATAACCAGCAATTATTTTAACCACTGGAGCACTAATTAAAACAAGATGAAGTAAGCAGCAATTAGTATTCGTGCTGCAAGAAAATTTTCATGCGATAGAATGTTTTACTATTTTAATATCAATGCAGTGTTTTACTGTTTTTATCAATCCGGTGTTTTTATTATTCCACACTTGGATAAGATCCATAAGAAAACTATAGTAATACTAACAAGTAATACTATAAAAACCTCAATGATTGTCATTACAGAAAAACCTGACCATAAACCAAATAAACCGCCAACATCACCAAGCAAGTTTTCAATCTCGTAATATGTTTCATCTGCTATTACTAATGTTTCAAAGGTTTTAAATCGTAGGTTTAAAGTTACTACATCAGTCTTTGCATCAGGATATCTATTTATTTCTTTTATTGTCTTTTCAGTATCTGATGTTTCAGAGTATTTACCAGAAGACATCTGAACGTCATAGATTGTTTCTTCACACGGTAATTTACATACTGAACCACAATTTCCATTTGCTAATAGTAAGTCAAGCGAGCAGCCATCTTTAAGGTAACATGTTTTTGTGCTTTGTAACGATGGTAACCAGTAATATGAACAATTACATTGAGTAATTGTGTAATTTGCAACACAGACACTCTTGCATAACCCTTTTGAATATTTTCTGAGTATTCTCGGACCGTGTGATCGAACACCTAGATTTGTCATTTGATCCTTACTGCAGCTAAAATTCCGAAATGGATCTACTCGTTTTCTGATTCTCCTATTGATCATTGCATTGTGAATGTAACCTGCAGACACAATGTGACTATTGGATTCCATATCCAAATTTGTTTCCGAATCTCCAACGGAGAATACGATTCCAGCAATATTTGTTAGATTGCTGTATTGTGATTGGTTTATGTTTAAGACAAGTTGTAACATGTTATCTGCTTCTGTACCTTTCATTCTTAATCTCTCTTTCTTTGTTCCGTTGTGATAACCACGATTGAATGCAAAGCAATTTCCGTACTGCCAGTGCCAGAATTGTTGCCAAAATTCTTGTTTTTTGCAATTATATAAAGTTTTCCAGGTACACCTCATGATCATTTCATCAAAACTGTGTCCAAATCTAAATATTTCGTTATCATCTTGCAAAACTATATCTGAAAGCAATTCTTGGAGTATCGATTGATAGGCATACTGATGTAAAAACATTTCGCCTTGCTCTTCAATTGACTGGGTTTGACTTAACCTTTTTAAAGCCTCAATGGTTTTTATGTAGTCACTGTTTTTGGTTTCCTGATTACGTTGATTATTCATAAAGTCTTCTAAAAGTTTCCATTTATCCAGTTTTATGATGTTAGAATTGCAGATGACTATCATTGGAAATACTTGATCATTTTCTTCTATCATTGAGATCTTTGTTTGTGTTGGTTTTTTAATATATTGAGCAAGCAACGGTTCGACTTGGCACCATAAGCCAAGCTGACAAGCGATTATTGCTGATACCCAAAACAATCTAATTAAATTGTTTGTGTTTAATACAATCTGGTTGAAACCATGTGCTGTTGTGTTGTTTGCAAATTGAATAAATGCAAATTTAATTTTATCGGTTAATTGTTTCTTGCTGCTTTCTTTCCTTTCACAACTTGTTGTTAATTCAAACGTATTATTTCCTGCCATAGCGTGTGCCACTTTGAAGTGAAGAAGCTTGTCTGATAGGAAATTTCAAATAATTGACATGTCTATTTTTTTAAAGTTGGTTAATCGCAGAAAATTTTCTATTTAAAATTGGAAGTACACCACAGTGATTATTTTGTTCTTATTTTGAAGATTATGATTTCCTGGTGGGAATTCATGTAAAGGTATATTAGTCACAAGTTTACTATTTTGATTAGGAGGTGAATTTATTTCTATTCCTTTTATTTGAAAATAGTGATATCTACTCATTTCAATTTCTAACTAAAAAAGTCACCTGTTTTATCTATATTGCATATTTATTGTAAAACAATCCCTAACTAAAACTAAATAAAAAAATGTTTTCTAATAAATGCAAAGTCAATTGTAAACGCGAAGTCAAATCGTCTTTTCAATAAAAAATAGACTAGAGAATAGTCATCTAAGAAGATAATTGAAAGATCGGATGAACTCAGAATTTACGGCATGGAACTCAAATCAGAGATTTATTCCCCAGTAGACTAAGAGTCGTTTACAGCACATAGAAGAAAGTGAAGTGAAGAAACTTGAATGATATGGAAATTTCAAACGATTGACTTTTACCATAATTTTTGTTGGTGGCCACTTTGTATTTTGGGGAAGCTCCCTCCTCAATTTTTTAAGATGATATTTTTATAAAAATAGTTTTTAAAATTACAAGAATTGAAGTCTCAGAAAATTAATGTGTATTCACTTTAGGGTCTTAAAACATTTGATTACTATCATGAGTGTATGTTGATTTTTATAACACTAGTAATTATGTAAACTAGAAATATAATAACAATACACAATTTAACAGAGTTCTATTCTCTAATTTTACATTGTTCTATTCTCTAGTCACAGCTGTTACAGCTGGCAATGCTAAAAATATGTGTTAAAAAAATACCGACTTTCACTAAAAATGGAATATCTTGAAAATTGAAAATTATTTTTTAATTCTGTAAAAAGGGATGAAAAGACTAATAAGTTGTTCTTAAATTGAATTGAATTTATTTTTGGGTATCCAATGGGCTCATTTTATGGTGAAATTACATGTACGAATAGCAGCTCAAGTTCTCAGTGAAACTTTTGGTTCTGTTTCAAATTCATTTGGTTGGCCCCCTGCCTGACAGTCGGATACTGAAGGAATAGCCAAAGATTGTTTAAATGTTAGAAACATCAGAAGACAAAACTACACGAAAATTAAGCAGAAACCATTCCTTGAAATATTTGATGATGTACGTTGTGGTTATGGTAATTTTACTCGAAATTCTAAGTAGATCAAACAAGTTTATTGCTTGGCAAACTTATGAGGGACTCCAAGTCATTCATTCATGTAAAGAGAAGTTTGCAATTTTTTCCTTGAACAGAGTATTCCATATAGCTATACATTTTATTTGAAAGTTTTTGTCAAGAGGATCTGGAGAAATATTTTGGTCATCAACGTGTGCGCTATTGGTCGTCGTCGTGACAACCCCACTTTAAGAGTTATTAGATACAATGACAATACGTTCGTTCACTTGCTGGTAAAGTGAGAGCTAGCTAACCTGAACAAGTGTAATGGCATAAAGATGAAATTTCATTACCAAAGCGAAAAACTCAGAGAACATAAAAACTTTTGCAAACTACTAACAACTATTTGTATAAAATAAAATATTATTTTGGCTATGTAGTTGTTGTTTTCATCACGAATTTACTTTACACTGTTTATTTTTTGTAAAAATTATTTTTAAAAGAATCATCAAGCTTACCAACCCTCCAAAAAATATGAATTTTCCAAGAATCATGCTGAGCCCTATTTTTCATACACACAAAAAAAATTATAGTTATGTTTTCATTTTTACATTTTTAAAACTCAAAGGATAACGAATTGTACTTACTATCTGTTTTGTTTATTCACTTACTACGATCAAAAAAACAAACAGACGCTCTGCAAAAACCTTTTTATATCCCTGAAGCCAGCGTGCAATGAAACCAAGCTGTTAAGTGCCAAAGTTCTCTATTATATTCTCTAACCCACAAAAACATACTGATAAACAGCCAAAAGGGTTTGGTGTGTTACGATCCTGAGTATAAACAGATGTATAAACAGGAATATCCAGGACACCCCTGTGAATGTCCGGGATTGGCACCCTCCCTTTATTTACTACAGATTTAAGTTAATATTACTCTCTGCTTGATACTAATTTTTAGATCAACGCATTCAAATAAATATGCATAGTTTTGTCTGAAAAAATTCAATAAATAGCTAGCTTGGTAGCCATAATTTCTTGTATGTTTTTTCAAAACAGTTACTTTCTCTACTATCACATCACATACGTACACGTACGATCAAAATTGAAAAAGGTTTAAATGCGACAATTTAGTTTCATAAATTATTCATATTCAACAGCTTCTTCTTTGTGTATATAAATGAAAGTTAGCAATTCTAAAAGATTCTGGTGCGACCCCTCTCTCTAGCGCGGAAAAACAAATAGTCTAGACAGAAGAATCTCACAAAATAAAAAACAAACTGACAGAGTGTTTAACCGGATTCATTTAAGAGCTTTATTTCGGTTCTTATACACATTCTGTTGTGGGGAAAATTGGAACAAAACCAGTAGTAGTAAAGTATAATATTAGAGGCTCCTCTCACACACACGTTTTATAGCTACACTTTTCTGTAGAAGCTAGCTAGATGATAAACAAAAACGTACTCTCTATACCTTCCTATACTGAGAGTTCTGTTCAATTCATTTCTTTCACAATATAAATCCCACTGTAAAATATCACACTCCAGCAGTCCAGTATGTAAAAAGACATCACAGTAAAACGTAACTTCATTTCATTTCCCTCTTGAATTTACGCTGAATACATTATGAGCAGCCATATTCATTAATACTATTCGATTATTCTCGTCCTAGGGCCAAATGATGGAAAACAGCCAACTGAACGTATATTTTTAGCATAATCGGCTTTCCATTCTTGTACAAAAATATTTGGCTAACGTCAATTTTTTAAATTATAATATACTGCAACTTATCCGCCATGTACTCAGTCTCGCTGAACCAGACTATTCCCCTTGGTAGTACCATTTTTTGCAGATCATGCCAAATGATTTTTCAAAACAGTTACTTTCTCCACTATCACATCACATACGTACACGTACGATCAAAATTGAAAAAGGTTTACATGCGACAATTTAAGTTCATAAATTATTCTTATTCAACAGCTTCTTCTTTGTGTATATAAATGAAAGTTTGCATGTTAGCAATTATTATTTAAGAACGGCCCTAGAACTTCAATCACGGTTGAGCTGTGATTAAAACTAGACTTTGAAATAAAAGCTTCCCTCATTTATACGCCGCTCTCCAATAAATTTCACACTTCACTAGAACATAATACATGCTGCATAATTGTTGATGTTTTGTTACAAACATGATTAAGTTGAACTACAGGGGAGAGATTTTTACCATTTAAATCTTGTTACCTGAATGTGGTGAAAAAGCTTAAAACCTATTTATTACAAAAATAATATCATAATTATAACAAAAAAGGATGTGACCCCCGATTTGCAGAAAATCATTTGTTAAGCTCTTTGTTGTTTTATTTCTGTTGTTATAAACGGCATGTAAATTTAAAAATATTTTTATTAGTGGCACCCCCTATCTCTCCTTAAATAAATAGCATCTTTGGAACCAAAATAATTTTGTTAGTGTCTGGGTGCTAAATCCTGGATAGAAGGTATAATAAAATTTAAGAGCTGACAAGTTCGTTCCTATGACATGTTAAATTATATAAATTCAGTTCAATAATTATAGCAATATTGCATTAGGACACAAATTTTAAGAACTTGATTTTTTGGATTAATTTTCATCTCATGTTTTTCATTTAAGTTCTGAGGATATCTGATTTATTTTGAGAATCTTCAAGATCCCGAGGATGAATAATTCAAAAACATAAGGTTAAAATTTATCACAAAATCAGGTTATTTTGATGATCTTCTTAATTTTCAGACAATTTTCATTTGTAGCTGTTGTAGCGGAAACCAGTTTTTAGTATTCAATAGGACATTTGTATTGCTAGATTTAATGAGCGTTTTACTTAGTGAGAATGGTATTTCACTCTTTCTACCAACTTCACCTAGCTTTACATTTTTTGTTTGAACAGTTTGCTTATAATGCTAGGTTGTATTGGTGTTCAATATTGTTTTATCCCTTTATTCGAAAAACACAATCAAACTTTAGTTTAAGATCTATTAGGGATTATTTTGGTATCTATTTCATTCTAGGCAATTTCCAGGCCACTTTATAAATTTTTTCAATTTCATGAGACTGCTTATCACCAAAAAAGAAACTCTTGTTTTTATCAACAAAAAGTTTTAAGCATGGTGTATTTGCACATTTTAATTATAAATTTATACTACAAAATATTATTTTTGTTTCTTTTTACATTTTGACTTTTCTATAGGTTTGGTCCTTTGACAATGAAAAATCCAAGTGGGCAAAAACTTGCTCAAAGTCAGCAGTAAAGATCAGCGACTTTTTGGACTTTGGACACGTTTTTGCCCACTAGGTTTTTTTATTCTGGGGAAGATTTTTCAGAGTCTCTTATGTTCTCCTTATTATACAGCAATGAACTAGCTTTGTTCCTTGATGTTTGTATCAAAACCTTGCCTGAAATATCTTATTATTAGTTACATCAGTATTCTCCTTAAAGGTACAAAATAACTTTCATAGTTTTTTTTGAAATATCTGCCCTCTGAAGTCCATATGAAAGTTGATCTTGTTAATAACATATCCTGAAAGTTTTATAACGATGAACACTGGAAGAGATATAAGCGATCGAAGTTGTAGGAAATTATGTATTTTCTATGCTCACTGTGTAGCAGTCATCTTGTTTGGCCAAACATTTTCTATTTTCAGAGAAAAGAATTGCTAAATTTGACACTTCCTGATGATATTGGACTATTTTCTGAGTATTATCAGTGTGTGTCACTTGTCAATTTGGCATAGATTTTAAAATTTTGGCCAAAAAAAGGTGATTATGTACCTTTAACTTACAATAATGTTTCAGACAAAAATACTTTCAAAATTAATAACTCTCTTGCAATTGAATAGGTGCAACATACAACACAGTGTTTGAAATAAGAGCAAATCACTGTCGAGGAGGATTTTTGGGCATTGCTTTAGGCTACAAAGCCTAAAGGTATGCACAAAAATCCCTCCTCCACTATGATTATTTTGCTCTTGTTTCAAACACTACAACACAATTACAAAGATGTTTTTTTTTGTAGATAACTGTAGCTTTATTTCTTTATCTGTTTTAGATTCGAGAAATTTGGAAGGTTCGTGAAAGTATTGCAGAAGCATTGTTAAAAGATGGAGATGGTTGTTTTAAAGTGAGTATACCCTACCTCAAGCAAGCCTCGATATTCCAAGTATCTTCAGGTACAGGAGTAAATTTATAGTGTAGATGGAAGTGTTCGCGGTGGGCAATAACTTGTTCAAAGTCCACTGTAAAGATGCTAGAACAACTTCTTCAACGTTGTTCTAAAGTCTTTACTGCTGACTTTGAACAAGTTTTTGGCCACTTGGTTATCTAATTCTATTAGAAGCGTAAGCTTCCCTCTTTGCAACACTATTATGTTTTTAACCTGTTTACAAAAGTTTGGGCGGGCTATTACTATCACTTTCTGATGACTTTTCTTATTAAACTATGTCCCTGAAGCTATGTTACCAGCATTCGAGGTCATTTTGGGAGGATTTGCAAACATTTCTCGATTTCGTCCGCTCTGGATAGTATCACGCAAAGAAGTTTCTAAATTTAAAAGTTTAGAACATGGTTTCTTTAAAGCATTAAAAGCTGTACTTAGCCTATAACGCATATAACCTGAATACATATTGCCTATGCATATAGCCTATTGACATAAAGCCTATATGCATATAGTCTGTATACATGTAGTCTATACGCACAACCCACATAGATACATAATTATAGCCTATATACACAAATTTGACTATATTATACATAACAATTTAAGTATAGAAAGTCGCAACTTCTCACGTAAAGTTCGAGAATCACTAGAAATACCAATCAAACCAATCCTAGTGAAGGTGGACTAAATCAAGATGACGGCCAATATGTTACCATGCCGTTACATGCTTAATGTTTAACTAAATTATATGATACAAAATAAATGCAAATTTAATGATGTGAATTCAAATTTGTGCATTAATCAATGGCCGCATTAATTACAAATAATAAGATGATATGTACATATATACATATAGTAATAGCATAGCCAAATTTTTGTGTAGCCCATACATGTAGCCTGTAATACATATCCTATATATATAAAGCCTTGTAACATAGCAACCTATGTTCAATTAACAGATTATATAAGCAAATTATAATTAAATACATCACCGTGTTGCCTTTAATAGACCTTTTTACAAATAAATGAAAACGAGGTTTTGTCGCTCAAAGTATAAACTAGTTACAATGCAATAATGTTTGCACAAAAAGGAAGTTATTGAATTGTAATAAGTTTTTACTTTGACCAACAAACACCTCATTATCATGTATTTGTGGAAAGGTCTATTATTCAATTTGATTGTCTTGCACCAGTGGTTATGATGCTGGTAATAAAGAGAAACTAATACAGCACAAACATGAATTAAATTCCAAGCGCAAACAAGAATTAAATTCCAGCTGAAATTCTATGATTTTTGGACATGATTTGTATTTTTTTTAGTATGACATCTCTTTACCTGTTGATGCAATGTATCATATTACAGACGTCATGCGTGAACAATTTAGCGAGAAAGTGAATCGTATAGTTGGATATGGTCATTTTGGTGATGGTTAGTATTCATTATTGCTATGGTATGGAATGATGACAAGATTTGAATGGAATAAATTTTGCAATATTATATTTCCTTTCCAAACTTGTCGGAGTGAAATTTGTTACACTGCAGAAATAGTTTTGCATTAATAGTTCTATATGATATAATTAAGGTACAAATTGGACCCAGACGGGCCTAAATTTCATTTTAGCTTTTTTTTATTTTCTTTTTAGTAGATAGGATCTGTGTATTAGATTTGATTTGATCTAACTTATGCATGTTAACTTCTCGACATTGATTATTTGCTTTTATTTCGACCAATTATTATATGCTTTTCTTTTCAGGTAATTTACATCTGAATGTTGTGGCACAAACTTATGATAAAGAACTTCTACATGAAATAGAACCCATTATCTTTGAATATACTAGTGAGTTTGATTAGAATTCACCTTATTCTTATCGTTCCCCTTGAACCTATCTCAAATGTACTTTAAGCAACTCGAAGGTTTGCTTCTCAAACTACTTTTTTTCTTCCCCTTGGAAGGTTTTCCATATAAATAACTCGAACTCCAGCAAGATTGGTTTTAAGAAAACTAGGAAATCGAGGCATTCATTGAAACTCTCAACAGACTTTTTTAAATGTAATACTGTAAAAGTTATAGCAGTAACAGATTCTTTATGATAAAGCCATATCATTTCTTTCCATATGATTCTATTATTTTCAGTTGGTAATCTCATAAACTAAAGTTTGTTTCTTGTAAAAATTTGAGCTATCGAGATATTAAGTTAACTCAAACATTGATGATCTTGAACTAATTTGACTGTTTCCTTGGTGGTTTGAGTTGATTATACTGTATTAGCATTTTTTCAACTACATTATTGACGGTTCCATTTAAGGCTAACTTATCATTCTGTTTATGATACAATAAACTGTATAATTTCATATTTAATTTTGCCATAATAGTAAAATAAATTATTCATTACAGGGCTCGAAATAACTGCCGATCATCACTGTGGAGGAGAGATTTTTCAGAATATTTTCAGCCAAGTTGGCTGAAAATAT
>JAULBZ010001209.1:0-23574 GCA_032360805.1 Neoturris breviconis | reverse complement strand
TTCAGCCAACTTGGCTGAAAATATTCTCAAAAATCTCTCCTCCACAGTGATGACCGGCAGTTATTTCGAGCCCTGCTTTAGTAATGTTATTCTCTGAATAATTCTCTCTTTCTATATCCTCACCATTATAGTCAATAACCAGAAACAGTGGTTGTGGGTAATAGTTTCATGTCAAATATGTAACTTAGTGAATTTTGAACTCACAGCACACTTCAATCCCAGAACTGCAGAACTGGCTGTCTAATCTATTGTGCTATAAAAAACACAATTTGTTTGAGTTTGAAAATGTAGTTAATAACTTTACTACAGAATTGGAGATTTTGAGAAGAGCAAGGGTCAAAATAACTGCCAGTCATCACTGTGGAGAAGAGATTTTTCAGGATATCTTCAGCCGAATTGGCTGAAAAAGATTTCTGCTCCACAGTGATGACCAGCAGATATTTTAACCTCTAGAAAAGCGCATGTTCTAAGTAGTGGAATTATTCTTAAATAATACTGTAGAGGAGTTCTTTTTGAACTTTGTTTCAGGCTACAAAGCCTGAAGCAATGCTCAAGAATCCCTCCTCCACAGTGCTTATTATAATAGAGATTAAGTTTATTGGCTTACCTTTGAAAACATATATACATCATCATCCCAAGCCTCAATATAACGGTCAGACATCACCTGTGGGGGAATGTTTTTTGAGTACCGTTTTCAGCTGCAAAGCTGAAAATTGTACTCAAAAATACTCCTCCACGGTTGATGTCCCACTGTTATATTGAGGCTTGCCATCCTACATCTAATTAGACAGAAAAGTTATTTTCTTGTATCCAGTTAAAACGACACAAATTTAAAGAAAATTTTTAATGTTCAAAATAACATAATTTGTTTACGATTACTGAACAAGTCTGAATAACTACCGGACATCCTTTGCTTCAGTCCTGAAAACTGTACTAAAAAACACTCCTCCACAGGTGATGTTTAGCAGTTATATTCAGACTTACTAAACTGACTTCACCTTTTAGATCTAGCATCTCAGTCGGAATGTCAGAATTGTACTGCAGGGTTCTACTGCAACATGGCTGGTGCAAACAGAACAGCAGGATTGTGTAGACAAGGGTATTACTGTCCAGAAGCATCTAGTAGTGAAACGGAAGTTATTTGTCCTGTTGGTTCAATTTGTCCAACAGGTTCACCTGAACCAATCCTATGTAAAAAAGGTACATTTCAGCCTAACCAAGGACAATGGATGGAAAGTCAATGTCAGAATTGCACTTCAGGTAATAATGCTAGCCTCAAAATAATGGTTGGATCTGTGGAGGAATGTTTTTTGAGTACAGTTTTCAACTTCAAAGCTGAAAACTGTAGTCAAAAACACTACTCCACAGGTGATGTCTGACAGTTTCTATATCAATGAATTATTATCTTCAAATTTTTATGCATTATTTTTTCCCATTTTTATTGCAAACTAAAATGCGAGATTCAAGCTCGTATTCATATAACAAAAGATCGATATTTTGTAATTAGTAACTACATTCAATAAACTAATTAGTATATAGCAAAGGGTTAAAATAACTGCCAGTCATCATTATGAAGAATAGACTTACAGAATATTTTTTTGCCAATATTGTTGAAATTATTCTCTCCTCCACGGTGATGACTGGTAGTTATTTTAACCCCTGATATTATAGCCTGTTATTAAACTATTTTTTGCAATGAGTTATTGTTATAGTGCAATTATAAATAAGCTCATGTAAGAAAGAAATTATATGTAGTACCAATGGGCAAAAACATGTTCAAAGTCAGCAGTAATGACGCTAGAACAACATCGAAGGACATTGTTCGAGCATCTTTACACCTGACTTTGAACATGTTAGTGTTTACTTGTGTTGCTCTACCGTTGTTTGAATGATTGAATCAGTAGTTGAATCACTGTGGAGAAGGAATTTTTGAACATAGCATTTGGCTTTGGAGCCTGAAGCCATGCTCAAAGATCACTCCTGCACAGTGATTATTTGCTGTTATTTCGACCACTGTGATGGGGTTAATGACTGCATTAATAATAGTAATAATAATGTATTTATTTTAATTTGTTGTTATTAATAGGTTTCTATTGTCTAACCAATGGCTTAGAAAATGTCACAAATCCATGTAATGCTGGTTCATATTGTCCAACAGGAAGTGAAATTGCTGATGCTGTGACATGTCCATCAGGATTTCATTGTCCTCCTAGAAGCAGTACACCACAACCATGCTTACCTGGATTTTACACAAATGCTACTGGTCAATCTGTTTGTTTACAATGTCCTGAAGGGCTCTACTGTAATGAACCACTCACATGGAAGGAAAATCTGCTTCGAAACGAAACTATTGGATATAAAGTATGTCCACGAGGATTTTACTGTCCGCTACAAACTGGAGCAAATTTGAAAAGATGTCCACCTGGTACCTACTCTAATCAAACTGGACTAACATCTGCAACAGAATGTAAATCATGTCCTCCTGGGAAATATTGTGATGGAGTTCCATTGATATCACCTAACGGCGATTGTGCTCCTGGCTACTACTGCAAAATAGGTATGCGTATAGCTGAATCTATGTTAAATTAACTTTGGAATTCATTCTCCCCTTTATCTCTTGACGAACTGAGGCAATTGTTGACAAAACGGAAGATGGAGATGAACAAATTGTAAAAAATTAAAGAAAAAAATAAAGCATCGATCAGGGGTTAAAATAACTTCCAGTCACAGGCCTCTGAATTCACGATGGCATTTCCCTTTGGGGAAGCATCTTTGGAGGATAATTTGTAGCTAGCAGGCTGTAAATTAGTCTCCAAAGATGCTCCTCCACAGGGGAATGCTGGTGTGAATTCAGAGGCCTGCAGTCATGATTCATTCTGAATAATTTCTCCTCCACCACAATAACTTATTTTAACCCCTGGATGAAAAACACTTTTAGTATTTCAGATAATATTGAATTTCTTGTTTTTTATTTGCTTATGGTGAGATAAAAATTTGAACTCAACGAATTTGTCTAAAAAATTTTAATACTCAAGAGGATTTGAATAGGCCCACTGGGCTTGATTATTTTTGTGTGAAATTCCTTTCAATTTAAAATTAAAATTCTATGCCTTTTGTCGTAGAGTAAAAATATTAATAATTAGAAGAGTAAGTTGTTTTGCTAATTCAATTATAAGTATGTGACAAATTGCATTACGGAGCGGTTGTTGTAAAAAAAATTATGCGAACATAATTATAGTTATTGATATGGCCCGTATTTATAATTTTAATCGTCAACAAATTTTGTTTTAGGTGTGTCATTACAAAAACCTTTTGTTAATTCGTACAACTCGTCAAATGACACTTGCAGATATGGTGAGTTACTTGGTACCACATTCAAAGGTATTGGTGATATCTGTCCAAGAGGTCACTTTTGTTTATCTGGAGTCTCTGAACCAACGCCATGTCCAAAAGGTACACACAATAGTCAACTTGGTCAATTTTCTTGCAATATATGTCCAGCTGGATACTACTGTCCCGAAGGAACAATATTGTATCTAAATCTAACTTGTCCTAGCGGCCATTATTGTGAGCAAAATACGACTGATCAATTTCAGTTTCCATGCCCGGATGGTACTTACAATAATCATACACAACAAATCAACAACACCGCTTGTTTACCATGCGTAAAAGGTTACTATTGTGCTGGTACTGGTTTAACATATCCTACTGCTAAATGTGCACCTGGTTGGTATTGTAATGGTAGCTCAATAAAGAACAAGCCTGATGTTAATGGTGGCAAGTGTGAACCAGGCTACTATTGTCCCGAAGGTTCTTCCGAACCAATTGAATGTGATTTAGGAAAGTATTGCAGTGATTATGAATTACCATCTCCGAAAGGAAATTGCTCTGCTGGTTTCTATTGTGTACGTAAATCAATAACACCTACTCCAGCTGGCATTGGAGGTGATCAGTGTCCTTATGGAAAATATTGTCCCGAAGGAACCGTGGCACCAATATCTTGTCCTACTGGTAAATTTCTAAACATTCTGCAAGCTCAAAATGAATCATACTGTCAACTCTGTACACCTGGTTTATATTGTAATGATACCGGACTCAGACTTCCAACGGGTCCTTGTGCACCAGGTCACTATTGTCTTGCTGGTCAAGTATCACCAACAGCTTCTATATGTGACGAAGGATATTTTTGTACTGGTGGTAAAGGTTTCCAGGAACCATGTGAATCTGGAACGTATCAGGATAAGAAAATGCAAACCAGTTGTACAACTTGTGTTGAGCGATATTATTGCAATGCAACATTTGGACCTGTCATCAGTTACGCACCATACATTTGCCCAGAAGGATATTACTGTCGTTCTGGAACGCCTTTTGGTGAACGTTTTCCTTGTGATATTGGTACATTTAACAATATTACCGGTCGAGCAAGTCAAGTAGAATGTACTCAATGTCTTGGTGGGTATTACTGTGGAAGTACTGGACTCACTTACCCATATACTCTTTGTGCTGCTGGGTATTACTGCAAATCTGGTGCGAAGACTGTTGCACCAAGAGAAGGGATAAATGCAAATGTTTGTCCTGTTGGTCATTATTGTCCAGAAGGAACAACCACACCTAAAAATTGTCCTCCAGGTACTCTTGGTTTAACAGAAAGCCTTCACGAAAAAGCTCAATGCGCACTTTGCCCAGCTGGTAGTTATTGTGAGAATGCTGGAAGTTTCAATGACAGTTTGTTGTGTCAACAAGGATTTTATTGTCCAAATGGTTCAATCAGTGCTACACAAGTGGAATGTCCAGCAGGTGCATATTGTCCCCAAGGAAGTCCTGAGCCTAAACTGTGCCCTAGAGGAACATTCTCCAATATGACACAACTCTACCAAGAGACTCAATGCAAGAACTGCAGTGCAGGTTCTTATTGTGGTGAAGCTGGATTGACTGCTCCCTCTGGACCATGTACACAAGGATATTTTTGCCCTGAAGGAAGCAAGGTTGCAAATACATTTGATTGTTTCGTTGGTCTTCATTGTCCAACAGGTATTATTTTCTTGTATTTTCACGCAGTGTTTATAATGTTTTTTTTGTCTATAATATTTGAAAATCAAAACCAAAACTTTAATCAGCGTCCGACTTATTGATTAGATTTCCCCAGCTTACTCGATTTCAAACTTAGTCAACACTCTTTCATATTAAGAACCATCTCCAAATTTTGTTTCAAAAAGCAGATATTTTAGCAGAAAGAAGTCAAATTCAATAAATTTAAGAAAAATTAATATATGATGAAGTGTGTTAAGTCAACGAGCTTGCAATTGATTAGTTTCTTCGGTACAAAGAAACCAATCAAATGCAAGATCATTGATTCAGCACTCTTCCCTTAAAAATCTCATATTTTGTAAGGGTATGTAAGTGTAAGGGATAAAGTATCTCTAGAGAAATGTACTGAGTCAACAGTATTGCAGCATGGTTGCTTTTCAACAAAGGACATAAATTAAACTACTAATGCATTTGCGTATGATAAACAATGGTGATAATTTGTTTTCTTTCTATAATTGCGGGTTAAATTTAAAGAAAATTTGGAATTTTGATTATAATTGTATTTCTTAAAATTACTGAGAAATTTTTTTTGAAATTAGCTATAAGAAGGCATCTTAACATTTTATGCCAGAAACAGCTTTCTTGTTAGATTTAAGGTCGTTCATCAACAAGCTTTATTGAATTAAACAGACACCAATTCATTGCAAGATCATTGACTCAGCACTTTTCTCTGTATATTTTAATTTTGAGATGGTCTGTAACACAGCGTGTTACATGACATTTGACATCTGGAATGTCTTCTTTTGGTCAAAACGTTCTGCCTAGTGGAAATCAGATTTAATTGAATTTTAGGAAGCAAGACACCTAAAGAATGCTTATCTGGATTTTATACAAATGCAACTCGACAATTTGATTGTCAACCATGTCCACAAGGTTACTACTGTATGCCAGTAAATCTTACAGCACCTCCATATTCAGGATACACACCTTGTCCAAGAGGTTACTTCTGTCCTATTCAAACTGGACTCAATTGGCAATCATGTCCTCCTGGAACATATAGCAACAAGACTGGTTTATATTCTGTCAATCAGTGCGAGGATTGTCCCAAAGGAAAGTATTGTGCTGATAACAATGCTACAACATACACTGATCTCTGCGGTGGAGGTTATTATTGTACAAACGGGGTTGACAGACAAAATCCTATTCAGAATGTAACTATATTGACTGGTAATTGCACACAACTTGGTTTACATACAGGTTAGTTCAGTGGTCGTAATAAGAGTAAATAATCACTCTGGAGGAGGGATAATTTAGCATAGCTTTAGGCTACTAAGCTTCAATCTATGCTTAAAAATCCCTCCTCCATGGTGATTATTTACTCTTTTTCTCACCACTGTTTTAACAATCTTACATACTGCTGATAAAGCAGTATTGCAGATTCCAGTGTTCGAAATAATAGTAAAATAATCACTGTGGAGGAGGAATTTTTGAGCACAGTTTCAGACTTTTGAGCCTGAAGCTATGCCCAATAATCACTCCTTTACAGTAATTATTTGCACCCATTTCGAACACTGTATTTCACTTTAGTCACCCACTCAAGATATTTTTATGTCTATTATCTTTTAATTTTTGCCTTTTAAAAAGTGTTGAATTGAAAAAAACTAGAAGAGAGAAAATTCAGCTGCGTGAGAATTATGGTTGAATGGATTTTGGTTGCTACAAAAGTTACTACAAAATTTGCATATCGTACAGTGCTCAAATATTGAATTATTTTGGAGTGTATCGGTATTTTATGAAAACAATGTTCTTTTAGAAGGGACACAAACATTCTTGATAGTTATTGTTTCTTTTAAGGTCAAGGTGGTATATGTCCTGTTGGTAGTTATTGTCCTCGAGGATCTTCTGTCCCACAGAATTGTCCAGCAGGAAGTTATCAAGGTGAAGAAGGTCAAACTGGTTGCAAAGATTGCCCTGTTGGACACTATTGTTATGCGAATTCTTCCAATATCGGAATTGATTGTCCAACAGGAAGCTATTGCCCATTAAATACTTCAGAACCATTTCAATGTTTGCCAGGTACATACAATCAACATACCTTACAAGTCAATAGCTCAGCTTGTATCAGCTGTGATGCTGGGAGTTATTGTCCAGGAAGTGGAAGTAGTTCTCCTTTTAAAGAATGCAGTGCTGGTTATTATTGTTCTGGTGGTGCTGAGAATGCGACTGCAACTATCTGCCCTGTTGGTCATTTCTGTCCAAATGGCAGTAAAGAACCTACACCTTGCACCAAAGGATCTTTCTGTGACCGCTTGGAGCTATCGAAACCAACATCTGAATGTGCAGCTGGCTACTACTGTATTTTGCGTGCAGTAAAAACAAACCCAACTGATAACACGACTGGTAATGAATGTCCCAAAGGTCATTTTTGTCCCAGAGGTTCTTATGTCCCAACACCGTGTCCGATTGGCACTTTTTTGAATTCAACGGGAAATGTGTAAGTTCTTTAATACTACATTTATTTTATTTTCATATATACATCATAATGTCAAAGATGTACATTTTTGCCTGTTTATCCTTCCTATAACGAAAAATATACTTTAAAATGAATACAAGTTTAAAAAGTTTCCTTGCTTACCTCATTGCAATTACCGTATTTCTTGTAATTAGGATCCAGACACAATAAAATTATTTTAGTTCTAAGGGAGGAGGCACTTATAAAAGGGGAGTTGCTAGATTCAGGTTGGATGCTAAGGGACCATCTCAAAATTTTACTCCAAAACCAACATTTTTGTTAGGGTTAAATCAGCTAAAATCAGTGTAGAATTGTGTTAGGTCAATGAGCTTTGGTACGAAGATACCAATGCATTGCAAGATCATTGACTCAGTACTCTCCTTAGTAGATTTTATTTTTGAGACAGTTGCTAATAAAAATATTTTAATATTTACTTGGGAGATTATTATTTTTTCATTATTTTGTGACACCTCACAACATTTTTGCGTCATAACTAAATTTCAATGCTAAATTTCTCTCATTTTCTGACTAAGTTCAGTACTAAACTTAAGAGCGAGTAATCAATGTGGAGAAGGGATATTTGAGCATTGCTTTAGGCTAGCAATGCTTAAATATCTTTCCTTCACAGTGATCATTTGTTTTTATTTTAAGCACTGTAAGCTCAAAACCAGTGGGCAAAAACTGGCTCAAAGTCTGCAGTAAAGATGCTAGAAAGTCTGGAAAGACATTGTTCTTTGAACATGTTTTTTCCCACTAGAAAACCTACCTCAATTTCATCAATTTAAAATCTTATAGCAACGAAACAAACTGTCAAGACTGCACACCTGGTTGGTATTGTGATAAAACTGGATCACATATTCCAAAAGATGTTTGTATACAAGGATACTATTGTTCTGGACGTGCAGAAACTAATTCACAGCATCAATGTGAACCAGGTTACCACTGTCCAACAAATAGTCCTGGTCCAGTAGCATGTCTGTCTGGTCAGTATCAAAATCAACCTGGTCAATGGAAATGCGAAGTGTGTCCTCAAGGTATAAAATAATTATAACATTAACAGCCCAATTTAATGTAATGTTTTTAGGGAACCCTTTGTGATGTTGTGATGTCATATCTTGAAAACTAGATCTCCATATCAAGAGCGGGAATTGAATTCCACATTACACGATGATGTGTATACCACATCTCTAACTTCCCCCATTCTTGAATTAGCAATAATTACAATAACTGCTAGTCATCACTATGGAGGAAAGATTTTTCAGCAAATTTGACTGAAATTTTTTTGAAAAATCTCTCATTTGTAGTGGTGACCGGCAGTTATTTTAACTGCTGATCTAGTTTCTTTATTAATCTAGCTAATATCTTATCAGTGGTAAGAACAAGTAATCACTGTGGAAGAGGGATTTTAAATCATAGCTTCAAGTATTGTAGCCTAAGGCTATGCTAATTTATCCCTCCTCCAGAGTGATTATTTCCTCTTATTTTGACCACTGCTTATCTTTAAGGACATTATTGCAATGCAACATATGGACCTGTTGTTAACTTTGGCGTATATGAATGTCCACAAGGATTCTATTGTCCAGATGGTACAAAGTACGATACTGAATATCCATGTCCAATAGGAACACATCAAAATCATACAAAGTCTACATCTTTACTTGATTGTCTTCCGTGTCCCGCAAGATATGCTTGTGATAGTACCGGCATCATTTATCCAACAAGATTGTGTTCAGAAGGTTATTTTTGTAAGTCTGGCGCTAATCGAACAACGCCGACTTTCAATAACGACGCAAATATATGTCCAGCAGGAAGATATTGCATCGAAGGTAAGATTTTAATAAGGGCTTTAAATGTTTAATCTTACTATATTTTTTTAATAAAATTTACTGTGAAAGCCGAAAGAAGAAGAAATTCAGGTCTCATGATTGTGATACATATTTCTACCAATGGAATGACTTCTTTTGGCATTTGCAGCAAATTTTTCACCTGATGGAAATCAACCAACCAATCATACCCTTGCAATGAACTGTTCCAGGATGACAAATTATCTCTAAATTTAGGCACAGATGAACCTGCTAAATGTCCCACAGGAACCTTTCTTGGAACAACAGGTGGTATAAATGCAAACTCGTGCAGCGTTTGTACAGGTGGAATGCATTGTAATGATACTGGTCTCATTGCACCAGCTGGCCAATGTGATCCTGGTTACTATTGTCCACCAAGGTCATCAAGTTCCACTGAAAAAATATGTCCTGTAGGTCATTACTGTGAAAGAGGAACTGAAAATCCATCAGAATGTCCAAGAGGAACAGCATCTAATGGCACAAGATTAACTACATCAGATAAATGTCCTTTATGTCCTGAAGGATTTTATTGTGGTACGACAAAATTAACTGCTTCTACTGGTCCATGCACTGCTGGATACTACTGCCCACTTGGCAGTATCAATGACACGTCTAGAGATTGTCCATCAGCTATGCATTGTCCTGAAGGTAGCGCTAAACCTGAATATTGTGAAGATGGGAATTATACAGGATGGGAAAGAGCTGAAACATGTAGTATATGTAAACCTGGTTATTATTGTATTGCATCTACAGTTACAGCAGGTAAATTTCACTTTCAATATAAATTATTTTTCAAAAAGTAAAAAGGTTATCAAAATAATGTTTAGTCCTCATTTTGATTACAAGCAAAAACTTTAGCTAAAACTCAATACATTATTCAATGTTTGAAATAAGAGCACTGTGGAGGAGGGATTTTTAAGCATAGTTTCAGGCTTTATAGCCTGAAACTATGCTCAAAAATCACTCCTCCGCAATGATTATTTGTTCTTATTTCAAACATTGCTATTGCAAATTAAATTAAATATACATTCATCTATATTGGGTTTCGAATCATGTTTAGCAAAATAATGAACATACAAGGGAATAAGAGGGAGCATGCAACATCTGACGGTTTTGCCGTCAGATAACTTCCATTTTGAGAACTGTCAAAAAGTACACTGTTTTCTCTGCCAAGAAATTAGGGCTCATCCAGGTGTTGAAATAACTGACAGTTATCACTGTGGAGGAGAGATTTTTAAAAAATCTCTTCTTCACAAAATTCAACTTTTGCAGAGTACTTAGTCATCAGTGGATGGAACAGTCGGAATTGCCTATAATTTACAACCCCATTGTGCATGGGTGATAATAACTGTTGGCCCTCACAGTGGAGGAGAGATTTTTCAGAATATTTTCAACTATTTTGCTGAAAATATTCTGCGAAATCTCTCCTCCACAGTGATGACTGACAGTTATTTAACTCCCTACCTCTGTGATAATTTTTTTTTTTAGGTGTTAACAATTCTGGAATTCATAAATGTCCAGCTGGATTTTATTGTCCTGTTGGTACAGGTCTCAACCCTAAGCCATGTCCATTGGGAACATATAGTAACAGTGTAGGGATTTCCGAAGAGAGAGATTGTACAGCTTGTGATGCAGGGAAATATTGCAGAGAGCTGAACTTAACTGCAACAACAACTGAATGTGACATTGGTTACTATTGTATATCTGGTGTTGATAATCCAACTCCTTCACAAACCAATCTTACACATTGCCCTGCATCGTTTGCTCACATGAGTGTTGGTGGGAAGTGTCCTCCTGGTTTCTACTGTCCAAAAGGAAGTAAAACCTATATAGGTATTTGTTTTACATGTCACTTCATTATTATTATTATTATCTGATCTTAAACATCAACACAGTCAGTAACAAAATAATCACAGTAAAGTATTTGAGTATTGTTTCAGGTTACAAGCCTAAAAACATGCTCAAATATCTATGGTTATTATTGTTATTTATTTCAAACGCTAAGGGCTGGATTTTCAAAGAATTTAATTTGCATTGCATATAAAACATCTGCAATTGACAGGTTTTTTTATTCACATAACAACTAATGTAAATTATTGACATTTTTACTTTCTTGTTTAGCATGTGAATCAGGATCATATTCACCAAATGCTGGAGCCGGTTCCTGCTCACCATGTCCTGCAGGTTATTTCTGTCTAAATCAAACATCGAATTATACCGAAAACTTATGTCCTAAAGGTCATTTTTGTCCATCAGGAACACGGGAGCCATATCAATTTAAATGTCATGCCGGTACTTTCAACCCAACTCCAGGAGGTCAAAATATAACGGCCTGCTTGGCTTGCACGCCTGGATATTATTGTCAAGGCGAAGGAAATTTCAAACCAACAAACACTTGTGATGCTGGTTACTATTGTCCTGGCTCCAACCAAAGTCCAAGGCCCGCTGAATATGAATGTCAACCAAGGTTTTACTGTCCTGTTGGCTCAGAAAATATGAAGGTTTGTATTGGTGGATACTATTGTCAAACGAAAGGTCTTGATTGGCCAACTGGTTACTGTGATAGAGGTTATTATTGTCCTAATGGATCATCGAAAGCAGATGAACATATATGTCCTGCTGGTTCTTATTGTGGTCGAGGGTTTGCAACTCCATGGCCATGTCCCAGTGGTACTTATTCATCAGCTGAAGGAACATGGAATGATACTGTATGTACAAACTGCACAGGAGGTCAGTATTGTAATAATACTGGCTTATCCGCCCCCAATGGGTTGTGTGCACCTGGATATTATTGCCCTCCTGGTCAAAAAGAACGAGAACCTGCAAAATATACATGTTGGACTGGACATTTTTGTAAAGAAGGTACTGTAATTCCTGATAGGTGCGAAAATGGTACTTACCAAGACCAAAGAGGTAAAACATCTTGTGAGACATGTCTCAAAGGTTACTATTGTGATAATACTCTTACTGCTGTTGATACGCTAGCTGGAAGATTGTGTCCGAGTGGTCATTATTGTCCTGTTGGTACTCGTTATGCCACTGAGTATGGTTGTTTACCAGGCACATGGTCAAATCGAACTGGACTGAACGCTTCTACAGAATGTGTTCCCTGCCCTCCAAAGTAAGCAATTTGTTTATTTGTTTGTTTGTCTTTATAATATTAATTACGCATGACATTTTTCTGCTTATGGAGTACGAACATCCCAGTGGGCAAAAACTTGTTCATAGTCTGCAATAAAGTTGCTAGAATTACATCTTCGATGTTGTTTTACCGATATATTGCTGATTTTGAACAAGTTTTGGCCCACTGGTATTATCATGGTGCAAAATGTATCTTTGCATGTTTACGTTGCTAGTAAATTTATTTTAATTACTATGAATTAATTTATAATTTGAGTGTAATAAAAAATATGTATTGTATTAATCTGGTGGTACCAAAGAAACCAATCAATTGCGAGCTCGTTGACTTAACACTCTTCTTTTTAATTCTCAAATTTGTTAATTTTGACTTCTTTAAAGCTGTTAAAATATCTGCTTTTTGAAACGAATTTTGGAGACGGCTCCTTATCATAGTTTGTTTTTCTCTTAGATACTACTGTCAACAAAAAGGTCTATCTAAACCGGAATCTCTGTGTCTGGAACGATATTATTGTAATGGTAGCGCAAGTACACCTGGTCAATTTATATGCCCAATTGGTCATTACTGCCCAACTGGTTCTAATCAACCTAAGCCATGTCCTCGGGGATATTTTGTGAGAACAGAAGGTAATGCGAATCTAACATCTTGTAAAGCATGTAGTCGTGGTAAATGGTGTGATCCAAATGCAGGTGCAGTGGTTACTGAAAGAGATTGCGACCCTGGCTATGTTTGTGTTTCAGGTAATTTATATTTAAGTAAATAATTCAATAATTAATTATAAAATATTGGTCAACCAAACAGCAAATAATTTTTTTGATTTAAAACGGGAAAACTAAGGAGTAGAAAATCTTTCTTAGAAACTAAAATTCTTCTTCTAGGTGAGATATAACTGATTAATGCCAAGATGGCTTTTAAATTATTTTGTCAAGAGTTACAGTAGTTTTATCTAAAATAAGAAACTAAGTGTGGAGTCAATGGGCTGGTTCTTGAGAGATATCAAGTATTCCCAGTGGGCATTAACTTGTTTAAAGCCAGCAGTAAAGAAACCAGAATAATGTTGAAAATGTTGTTCCCACATCTTTACTGCAGACTTTAAACAAGTTCTTGCCCACTGGGACTACTGTATCTTCACTTTGAACATTATTTATATATTGCATATACCAGTGAAAAGATTTTACCAATTTTCAAAAATGGGTTCACAGGGCTCGAAATAACAGCCGGTCATCGCTGTGGAGGAGAGATTTTTCAGAATATTTTCAGCCAAGTTGACTGAAAATATTCTGAAAAATCTCTCCTCCACGGTGATGACCGGCTGTTATTTCGAGCCCTGGTTTCATTCTAATTGCAGAAATTCTCAATGTTATTATAATGTATGAAGTAATAATTGTAAAATTACATGCAGTTGGTGAAATTTTAAGTTTAATTCATTCCCTTAACTTTTCATTTGTTTTTTTGGTTATAGGTGCAACCACTTCTAAACCTACAAACAGTAGTGAGGGAGGCTACATGTGTCCTGTTGGACATTTTTGTCGTGCTGGAACGCCTTTAGAAGAACCATGTAATCCTGGTACTTATGCTCCTACTGAAGGACACGGTGAATGTAGAATTTGCCCTTCAGGTTATCTATGTCCTAATTTTACTATGTCAGTTGCTATACCATGTCCAACTGGCCAATATTGTAAAAACGGAACAAAATTAAACTATGGTGAATATTGCCCAATTGGTACATTTAATTCTCTGCAAAAACAAACTTCTTCAGCAAGTTGTCAAGCATGTTCTCCTGGTAAATACTGTGATGAAAGAGGTTTAGCTGCACCAACTGCTGATTGCTATGCTGGTTATCTTTGTGTTTCCAGGGCTAAAGTAGCCACACCTAATGATGGAGTAAATATCCCATGCCCGGTAGGTAAATATTGTGGAAACGGTACTATCACTGCAAAGTTGTGTCCGACTGGAACTCTAAGAAAGGATCCTGGAGGAAGATTTTTGAATGACTGTATACCATGTGATCCTGGAATGTATTGTGGATCAACAGGATTATCAACAGCAACTGGGAAATGTTTCCAAGGTTTTTACTGTCCAGATTATGCCAAAATTTCATTGAAAGAACCAACTTCCTTTACTTGTCCTAGTGGTTTTTTCTGTGGTAATGGTACCTCTGTTCCACGAGGTTGTCCACCTGGAATGTATCAACCATCTAGTGGTTCATGGTACTGTATTGAATGTCCTGCTGGCAAATTTTGTCCTGGTAACACATCTGTACCTGAACCCTGTCCCCCATTTCATTACTGTTCTAATGGGACAGTTAATCCAGAAGCCTGTCCAAATGGAACGTACACAAGAGAAAATATCACTGGCTTATCTAAGAGTGATGAGTGTAATCCTTGTCCACTTGGACTGTTCTGTCAAAATGGTCAACCTGCTGGTAACTGTACTGGTGGATATTTATGTAACAAAAAGGGAGCTAAAATACCTAATCCTACCGATAGAATCCAAGGTGAAATATGTCCACTTGGATATTATTGTCCGCCTGGAACTCACGAAAAAATTCAATGTCCAAGAGGTCTTTTTGTTGGAATAGAAGGTAGTTCAACTTCTATAGATTGTCAAAGGTGCCCTGCTGGGTATGTTTGTACCGTAGATAGTACAGTGCCACAAGAATGTGAACGTGGCTTCTATTGTCCATTTAACATGACCAGACAAAAGTGTCGAGGAGGAACATACAACAATGTTACGAAAGCAACGGATGAATCATTCTGTAAAACATGTCCTGCTGGATATTGGTGTAAAGGACAGGGTAAGACAGTGTTTGATATATGAATAAATAATCACCGTAGAGGAGGTATTTTTTAGCATTGCTTCAGGTTTTCTAGCCTGAAGCGATGTTTAAAAAATAACTCCTCCACAGTGATTATTCGTTTTTATTCTGAACATTGCAAGAACTTAATTTCATAGTACAGTGCTGATGGTGGAGGAGGAGTGAATTTTGAGCATAGCTTTAGGCTACAAAGTCTGAAGTTATGTTCAAAGGTCCCTCCTCTACAGTGATTATTGAAGTTATGTTCAAAGGTCCCTCCTCTACAGTGATTATTTACTCTATTTCAACCACTGTAGTGAGAAACTGAATACGACTGTAAATTTGAGTACAGATGCAAAATTTAAAGCCTGGCGCTATGCTCATACTCACCCAAGGTAATTTGTCCTTGCATTTAGTACTGATAACCTTTAATCAGCAATAGATCTATTGAAACAACCACTAATAAGAGTTACATTGAAAATATTTTTTAAATTGATTTTTAGGAACTGCTGACTATGCGCAAAATCCTTGTCCAATCGGCTTCTATTGTAACGCTGGAGTGATTGATCCAGAACCATGTCCACGGGGAACGTTTAGGAACTACACTGGGGCAACACAAGTTGACGAATGCGATGAATGTCCTGCTGGTCATTATTGTCCATACAATGGTTCAGCTCTTTTCTTTCCTTGTACTAATGGAACATACTGTCCTAATGGTACCATCTCTCCTGAATGGTGTGAAGCTGGTTACTATTGCCCTGGTGCAGAAACAAAGATACCATGCCCTAGTGGAGCATATTGTCCTAACGCTTCAGCAAGTCAAATCCCATGTCCTACTGGGTATTACTGTCCTGGAAATGATAACTGTACATTATCGGATGGTGGCTCTATTATTCCTACAATATGTCCATTAGGTCAGTGTTTAATTTCAACCATCAGTCGTCAAAATAATAATCAATGGGGAGGAGAGATTTTTGAGCAAAGTTTCAGGCTTTGTAGTCTGAAGTTATGCTCAAACATGACTCCTCCACAGTTATTTTGACATGTCCATTTACTATTGTTATTTCTATGTATGAGAAAATAATCCATAATAACAGGAAGTTTGTTATATGATAAGTCTAATAAAATCTAGCATATTTGTCAATAAAGCTATTGCTGTTTAAAATAGTAAAATCTTCCACCAGTAAGGAAGTTTAAGGGTTTTTTTTACTTAATAGGTACTGTATTTCCTCTAATAAGCGCGCGGGCGCTAATAAAAAAATATCAAAAAATGGGGGTGCTTTTAAAATTATAATTAAAAAGTTGAAGAAAATCGATATGGATGTGAAGATATCAGATATTACAGAACAATTTGTCAACTTTATTTAGTTAAATGAAATATAAAATAAATATACTGTTGACTATTTTAATTAACCGCCCTGTTCTTTTATTGGAGAATGACATGCAAATCTCCATGCAAATACATTTCTATTAACCATCCTAGAAGTTTATTAAAATTTGGTTTAGAAATCTCAACTTTGATTAATTTCTAATAATCGCCCTGGGCGCTTATTTAAGGGGGGCGCTTATAAAATAATTTTAGGAAAAGGGGTGGGGGTGCATAATTGAGGGTGGGCGCTAAAAAGAGGAAACACGGTATTTAATCATAAACTTTATGTCAATGAATTAGTTAAGTCACACTTTTCTTATTTAAATAACTACATAGGCATGCCATGGTCAAAATAGCAGCAAATAATCACTGCATAGGAGTGATATTTGGGCATAACTTTATGCTACAAGCCTGAAACAAGGCTCAGATATCCCTCCTCCACAGTGATTATTTACTCTTATTTCAAGCACTGGTAAACAAATAAATTAAACTTTTGTATTCTATGAAGAAAACAGTACTTTATTTGAATTTTAGGTTATCGAGAAAGACCTGGTACAATGAGAAAAAGCTTTGCTGACACTTGTCAAACATGCACACCTGGCACGTTTGGTGCTGTAAGTGATCGAAGTTCATGCAAAACCTGTAAATCTGGTGTCATATGCTTAACAGGTTAGGTTCTACATTATACCATTATGTCCTTGAATAGAACTTTTCATAAAACAATAAAAACGAGGTGTTTGTTGTTCAAAGTAGAACTTGTTACAATGCAATAACTTTCTTTTTGTGCAGTGACTTTCTAGCCTGAAACAATGCTCCTCCACAGTGATTATTTCAAACACTGTTATGATGACTAGAAATTTTAAGAGTTTTCCGGTGTTCTAGCATCTTTACTGTGGACTTTAAACAAGTTTTAACCCACTGGTGGTAAACTTCCTTCTTAGCAGTCAAGTTGTTTGATAAAAATATGATTTCGATTATTTTTGCTTGAAAAACGTTCTGGCAAATTTTTTTGACCAAACATTTTTCACCTAAAAGAGAATTGCACCACCCGTTTTGCCTTGATAACATCATCAAAAAAATAATAATGCTAAAATGTTATTTATATTTTGTTGACCTAAGTTTTTAGACAATTTTAACTCTATGGCATGGTTCTATTAAAAGTTATGGAGGAGCACAATAAAAAGCTTAGGCCTAATAAGGTTAATATAAATATTTCAATTCAAAAAGGTATTTGCTAATTTCTATGCTCACTACTTGAAGTGTTACCTACCATCTAACTCGATAAACTCAAAATTTGCATTAATCTGAAATGGTAATGTAACATTTAATTCTTACTATTGACCGTATGTTTGTGAAAAATCGTTATCAACCATAACCTACTATTAATTTTACTATATTTTTGATAGGTGCTACAACTGATGCACCCCTGGGAAATGCTTCTCATTTTGGTGTAAATTACACTAAGTCATATCCATGTCCATTTGGGTACTACTGTTTAGCTGGTGATAGAATACCTAGAGCTTGTCCTAACGGAACATTTAACAGCAAAGAATATGGATCTGAGTTATCGAATTGTACATTATGTCCTGTTGATCACTACAATCACTTAATAGCACAACCTGCATGTTTCCATTGTGGTGGACAAGCAAAACAACCGTTTAAAGGACAAGATGTATGCAAATGTAATGGAGTACGCAGAGTATTTATGGTTAGTTGTGCACATTATTTGCTTTTGTATAGACACCCAGTGGTTAAAACAATAGCAAATAATCACTGTGGAAGAGTGATTCTTGAGCATAGCTTCAGGCTACATGGTGATTTTTTACTTTTTGTTTCAACCGCTGTCACCAGTTTTGTTTTCCATATTTTTCACTATACTATGGTATTGATAATATAAAATATCTAATCATTTTTGACAATGTCTGGTGTTTGAAATAAGAGCATATAATCACTGTGAAGGAGGGATTGTGATATAATCACTGTGAAGGAGGGATTTATGAGCATAGCTCCAGGCTTTGTCTCTGAAGTAATGCTTAAAAATCACTCTTCCACAATGATTATTTGCTCCAACACTGACATCACATGCCAACAGGGAAGGAGGAAGGGTATTAGATTTATCTCACCTGTTCCTTGTACTTGTAACTATCCTTCCCTCTCATCCACTGTGATTTGATAACTGTTTAGTAACTGCTGGTGAATAACTTATTCTCTAACTTATTTTTTAGTATAGTAAGATTTAAACTTGCGCATTTATCTTGCCGGTTACATCAGCTTGCTCTTGCATATTTCTACAAATACAGGAAGGATCTGCATTAAACTTGCAGAGACGAGTAATGATTTATCCTTTAATTTTAGCCAAGTGATAAGACATGTTTGTGTGAGAAAGGATATAAAGTATTTGCAGGTCGAGAACAAGATTGCTCTAAAAATCTGTATGCTATATGTGGTCAAGGAACATGGAGAAACCAAGAAGGTACTTGTTTGAATCAGCAAGATTGGAATACATACTGTACTAACAAGGTATGGAAGTGAAATTTTTATATAAAAAATTATTAATATGGGTCAACAACTTGTTTGTAAAGTAATAATTATATCTCCACAAGGCAAATTCATTCGGATGAATTCTAAATGAAGTTATTACATTGGTTGAAAGTGACATCACCTGTCAGGTGACCTCACTTTCAATCAATGTGATGGCTTCATTTTTAATTTGCACACAAAAAAATTGCCTAGAGGAGATCCGCTTTAAAAGGCAATATTTTAGGAGGACATAGCTCACGGAATTCTGAGATAAATCAACAACTGTCTGCCGAAATTGTGCGGGGAATAATTATCATAAATTTTATTTTAATGTGTACGTACTTTAAATTTAAATCCAGATCACGTTATTAAGAAATCTTTATTGCTATAAGATATTACGATTGTTATCCAGATAGAAATATATTTTGTACACCGAAACTTGCATTTGCAAAAAAATTTGTCATTTAGGGTAACTGAAAAAATTATGCAGGATCATGTGTTTGGTTTTATGAAACAGGTCTTTCTATTAAAATTTAAAAGTCAACAGTATTTTTCTTTTGTGTTTCTTGTTTTCTAATTTATAAAGTCATTTTTTTTACTCAAATCCAAGGGTGTGTTAATTTTACCAATAATTCAAAGATAAGAATGGATTTACATTATGCAAAATATTTTGCACAAAAGCCAAAAGAAGTCATTCCATTGGTAGAAATTGATATTTTCACTTATAGTTTTCATAACCTTTCATCTTCACTAACAACACATATTTCATTGTAGGTTTGCGACGAAAATAAGTTTGTTGGATTTAATAAAGAACTTGGTTTGTGTTTATGTAAAGTGGATGATTTGGAACGTATATGTAACCGTGAATGTCGTTACAGCCAAAGAAGAACTCTACAATATGTTTGCACAGATCCTATTACAATACGAATTACATCAGTTGATGGATCATATGTAAGTATGGTTCCATATGTTATTTTTAAAAGTTAGTATTATGATTGCATGGCCTGTTTGGCAAAAAAATGCTTTCCTTTAAATATTGTCTGTCCGACAAAGTCAGCCATGTCGGTCATGTCTGACGAATTTACACCTTTTCCACAGTTTTATTAAAATCTGGCAAAACAGTTAAGTTATTAAGAGTCAATGATAGACACAAATATATAATTACTGTTGAAAGATGCCATTTAACATCCAGAAATCAAAACAACATCTTACCCGGTGGGCAAAACTTGTTCAAAGTCTGCAGTAAAGTCACTAGAACAACGTCATTTCATGTTGTTCTACTGCCTTTACTGCTGACTTTGAACAAGTTTTTGCCCACTGGGTTAAGACTTCCCTACCAGCAAGTGAATTCGTATTAATCCAGTTGTCGAATTTATAAAGTGTTATAGCGTCTTTGCTGTGGACTTTGAATGGGTTTTTGACCACTGGGAATGCCTATGCCTTATTAGTATACTGTATTGTTAAAAACATTTGATTTTAGGTTGAAATTCCTTATGCTGATTTGATTGGCATACCAAACTTCCGTGATGTATTCTCTCCAGATAAATGTGAGAAACTTGACGGTAAAGCACATCCATTCTTCTTAGTACAAGCTGGAGGTATGTTTTGTTTTCATTAATAATGTAAATGTTACGTTCTTTACCTATATTATGTCCATACCCGGTGGGAAAAAACTGCAGTAAAGTTGCTAAAACATGTTTGTTCTAGCGTCTTTACTGTGGACTTTGAACAAGTTTTTGCCCACTAGAAGCACTGTAAACCTCACATGAGAATTCACTGGTTACTGATCCTGTGGAATTTCTGACTGTGAATAAAATTTTACTTCTTCTCTTCATAGTCACTGGATTTGTTGGTGCATACAGTCCACCAGCTGCTATGCTTTTATCCATGTTAAAAACAAACTCTATCAATTCATCATTTCCAAGTTCAGTAATCATAACAGGACGCAGACGAAGAAGTTTATTAGCGGTATCAACAACTAATCCTGACGTATCTGGTATAGCCAATCCAACTGTTTGTTTAAGTTTTAATCAAGCGATGCTTTTTAGTGTTACTAATGACTATTTTCCACAGTACGATGATACCAATTTGTATAATACCAATCCATACTTTGATTATGGTGCTTTGAAAGATCTTGCCGAAAAACATAAATTGATGGGAACGAATTATACATTGTTTCCATTCAGATTCACAAAAGCAGGTGTTTATGTGTTTAAGATGAGTACATCAAATGATCAAAGAATGGTGAGTTTGTTAAAAATAACGATCAGATATCACCTGTGGAGAAGTGTTTTTGAGTACAGTTTTCAGTGATATCTGACTGCTATTTTGTAAGAGAATATTTCCAAATTATTATTTGAGGAGGTACTGATTCCAATTATCTTGCGTATGATTAGTTCTTTCGGACCAAAGTAACCAATCAATTGCGAGTTCATTGACATAACAATCTTCATTGCAGATTTTAGAAACATTTATCTAAATTTAACTTCTTTAAATCTATCAAAATAACCTGTTTTTGAAAAACTTGTTCAAAGTCAGCGGTAAACACTATAAAGCAACGTCGAACGATGTTGTTTTAGCATCTTTATTACAGACTTTGAACAATTTTTTGCCGTCTGGGATATTTTCAATCAATTTTCATAATTTCTTAACAAAACAAATTTTGATTATTTTCATACCAAAATAAAACTTGTACTTATTTATTTATTTGTTAGTATATACGTGTCATGGCACAGGGTGCACAGTGTGGTGAAGATGGTCCATTCTTTCCAACAACGCCACGATCAGTTATTCAAAATGGTATCGCTATTGATAATACAATTTTAATAACTCCTGATTGGTTATTGATTGGTCTCATGTTGGGTTGTTTCTTTATTTTGGTGCTTGTTATTGTACTGGGGTTGGTAAGTTCACCGTATTTTTGTATTTCTCTGAATGATTTTTGCTTAGTAAATACTGGCGTACATTTTGCTTTATATTTGCATTCCTGATAAATTACTGCTGTATGCTCAATGATATATTTTTAGGTATCTACATGTGTATATGCTATTAACTAGTTAGCTATATTTGAAAAAAAATAAATTATATTATTATTTCTAAAAAATTGTTGTACATTTTGCGCCCTCTTAATTTTTGCATATGTAAGGTGCATGATTTTTTTTTTTTTTGCGCATTAAAGGCAAAAAACAAGGTAATTATGGCAAAGCAGACATTAAATGGACTTACACTAACAAAGTAGAATGTTACTTTGGGACCATCTTAAAATTTCGCTTCAAACCCAACTTTTTTGTTATGGTTGAATCAACTATAATTGACAAACTTTTACAAAATTAAATCTGTGCAGAAGTGTGTTGCGTCAATGAGCTTGCGATAGATTGGTTTCTTCGGTACGAAGAAACCAATCCATTGCAAGATCATTGGCTCAGTACTCTCTTCAGTATATTTTATTTTTAAGATGGTCCCTTAGTTATATCTTATATTTAGATAGTTTACTGGTCCCTTTCTATATTGAACTAACCCTGCCTTAAGAAAGTCATTCTAAGTTAGATGATTTTACTCGGAAGTTAAGAGGTTTTGTTTCTGTTTGTTTAATATAGTTTATGTTCCGAACTCATGGATGGCGTAAATCATTATACCTTGATCCAAAGTATAGAATAGCAACACAATTGTATAACTTTGATGATTATTCTTCGAAAGGATCAGCTGTCCATCCATTAAAGAAATATCATAGAACTAAAATGGTGATGGACCAACTAGAAAAATCACCAAACAACGCTATTGAACCTGCTGCTGCACAAGGTTGTTCTCTTTTTCTTTCATTCCTGCATTCTTAATTTGTATGAATTCAAAATAAGTTATCCATGAGAAAGGTAGTGTTCAGACTAAGAGCAAAAAACCAATGTTGAGGAGGGAGTTTTGAGCATAGGTTAAGGCCTGATGCTATGCTCAAAAATCATTCCTCCACAGTGATTATTTACTCTTATTTCAACCACTGCAGTCTGATTGGTTTTGCACATAGAGTTTATTTCCTCTATTTGTGATACAAAAACAAACTGAAAACAAATAACTACCATGCTTCTTTACATTGCAGGTCAATTAGTACCAGTAGATAACTTGGACGTTAAAGGTGATGAATTCTGGGATTATGATCAACAAAACGATTTAGAAGCTTTTAGTACAAAAGACTTCTACACAACGTTAGCCAATCAAACAAGTGAAATTACTGCTGCTCTAGCTAAGCAAAAAGATCAGGTTAACACTTTGTTTATTTTAATATTAGTATTTCCAGTAAGGGACCATCTCCAAAATTCGTTACCAGGGGAAGAGTGCTGAATCAATGATCTTGCAATTGATTGATTTCTTCGT
>JAULBZ010001208.1:0-23455 GCA_032360805.1 Neoturris breviconis | reverse complement strand
GTGTTTTAAAACACCCCATATTTTCATGGGGTGTTCTGAAACACCCCTCATATTCTCGGGGTGTTTTAAAACACCCCATATTTTCATGGGGTGTTCTGAAACACCCCTCATATTTTCGGGGTGTTTTAAAACACCCCATATTTTCATGGGGTGTTCTGAAACACCCCTCATATTCTCGGGGTGTTTTAAAACACCCCTGTCTTTATGGGGTGTTTCAAAACACCCCTGTAATATTCTGGGGTGTTTTAGAACACCCCTGTAGGGTGTTTCAAAACACCCCAAAAGGGTATCGATTTATACATCGTGGCAAAACACCCCTAAAGGTGTTCTGTTACACCCCGCGAATTGTCAGTGTAGTGAAAATAAGAGTAAAATTATAATTGAATTTATGAATCTTATTTCGTTTGGAAATCTCTTCTTTCAAACAAAGTTACTATGTAAGCATAATTATTTAGTATTATCTTAATTCGAAAGTTATAAAGTTTCTTGTGATCTATTTCTAAGTAAACAATGTGGCACCAACTAGGTTATGGAAACAACCACAAAAACAGTGCAACTGATCACCAAGCCTGAATATAAATGCCAGACACCACCTGTAGAGGAGTGTTTTTTGAAATAATTTTCAGCTTTCTAGCTGAAAACTACCAAAAAAATACTTCTCTACAGGTGATGTCCGACAGTCATATTCAGGCTTGATCACTGGTTCTTTTAGAACAGTGGTCGAATTACAAGCAAATAATCACTGGGGAAGAGTGATTTTTTGAGCATAGCTTCAGACATTTTAATCTCGAGCTATGCTCAAAAATCCCTCCTCCACAGTGATTATTTTTGACCACTGATAAAAAAATATTTGTTCATTATATCTCTTGTCTAACAATTATTTCTTAATCATAGTGCCTCCTGCAAAACCCAATTCAGGTGGAAGGTAAGTTATAATTTATTATTTCTAGTATTAATTTAAATTAATATAGACTAAGCTTATAACACCCTGCTAATACAGTGACCACGACTGTAATACTAAAAAATATTCCCATGCAGAGGTATCTTCATAAATACACAATAATTGAAAACCTTATGAACCATCTTTCTTTTTCCATCTTTCATTTCCTGAGTATAAATCATTTGCAAATGTGCTAGAAGTCAGTGGTGTAATTATGAGCAAATAATAACTGTGGGGGAGTGATTTAGCTTGAAGCTTTGCTGAAACATTTCTTCTCCACAGTGCTTATTTACTCTTAATTTGACTATTTTTGAACGAAATTAAACCAGTGCTTGGCAGACTTCATACCTAGAAGTATTAATAATGTACTCAGTTTTTTAAAAACTTTTTGAAACTCTATTCATGTCTGACTTTTTAAAATAATTACTTCTTGTAATCAATATTCGAAGTAAGAGCGAGTAATCACTTTGGAGGGATTTTGAGTGTTGCTTTAGGCTTGCTAGCCTCAGTGTGCTCTTATTTTTAATAATAACTAATGTACTGTTCATCATAATATGTACGAGCTCAGTTGTTGAAATTGGGGCACACTTCAGCTTATATTAACCTTGCATCTTATAACACACAGCTTTAAAGTTTCTTTTTTTACACTATTTCATATAGTATAAAAAGATGGCCAAATGTAAGTCAGCGACCTGACGCACTTCTTAACAAAACCCATGAAGATGGAGACATTGTGGATTTTGTTGAATTTCGGTACGCTTTGTTAACATGCAACATTCAATCTTGTCCATGCTCCGTATCATACGCTCCATATTATACAACAAATAGGCTAAATATAAAATGAAGATTAGTGTTTGAAATAACCTTAATACCTTAAGCGGACAAATTTCGGCAGTAAATAAATTTCACGATTTATGGGGGAAAGTATTTTATGCATAGGGTGTTACCTATGAAGGGAAGGAACAAGTAATTTTTTTTAAAAGATTATGAAATTACGGTATGACAAATATGAAAAGCTACAAGAAATTCATATAATTTTTCCACTACGAAAACCCCACAAAAATCTCAACATTTGAAGTCGCGAAATTAAATGCTCAAAAATTATTTCCCTTAACCTATAGGCAGCGCATCAGTTTGTCAATTTTGTTATTGCTGCAACTACATTCCCACAGAATAGAAATGACACCATTCGATCCTTCGCATTCTGCAATTTTGCTTTATTGTTGTTGTGTTAATACATGCTCAAAATATCTGCACTCAAAAATCATTGATCTACATTATCTGCAAATAAGCGAACCATAGTTCTAGTTATCCACATCCACAGTCTAAAGGTTAACTGTAAAAAGGGCTTAAAGTCTGATCTTGAATTTCATTGGCTCTTTCATGGAACGAACTAATTAGTTTCAATATCATTGAGTCTGTGCTCTTCACAATTATGATTACAAATCATGTATTTTGACTGATATAAACAATTTGGACACATGCTTTATTCTTTATTATATCATTATTCAATTTTGTGTTAAATTGATCACTTAAAGTATCATAGAACTAACTTTATAATAATGTAATGCTCCAACGTAACTGTCTAACACTAACATACAGACTGAGAGCTCAAAAAAGTGTTACAATCTATCTGTATGTGTGATTGTGTTTGTTTCTAATGTATCCACATGTTTAACCCTTGTGCATGTCAGGAATACTAAGTTATTATTTCTTCAGATTCACAGAACCTGTTTCAGCATTTACCAGTCCATCAGCTGCAGTTGCAGAGGAAGATGAAAGTGACGAGTAAGTCATTTTTGTTTATAGGTATTATTCAGTCTTATTGAGGCTAACCCATGCCTAACCCTATCAAATGCCTCGGGAATATCAAGAAAAACATAGTTTCTTCTGTGGACAAGAGTACTAGTTTGAACAAGCCTGGAAATAACTGTCACACATGACCTGTGGAGGAGTGTTTTTGGCTTTACTCAAAATCATTTGTTCACATTTCAGTCTTGCATTTGATTAGTTTCAATGTTGTAAGGATACCCAGTGGTCAAAATAAGAGTGGATAATCACTGTGGAGGAGGGACTTTTCAGTATAGCTTCAGGCTTTGTAACTTGGAGCTATGCTCAAAAATCACTCTTCCACAGTAATTATATGCTCTTATTTCGACCACTGATGCCAAACTTCTTTTTTTTTTACATACATTTTATTTTCATATTGAAGTAAGTTACTTTAATAATGTCTCTATTTAGATCTGCGGAAATGAAATCAAGAAGAATAAGCTATGCAATGGCTCTTCATACCAGAATAAATTCTGTAGACATTCCACAACAACCTATGGTTCCAAGATCAAGAGTGTCAAGACCTCCAAGTGATTCTGGGCCTCCTGTTCTTCCAAGAAGGAAGGAATGGTATAGCTCTCTTTAATTTTGAGTGTAGGCCACATGCTCATTGCAGAGTCAAATTACATATATTTTTGCCTTCCATGCTGATTGTATTCTGTATAGGCCAGGATGTTGGTTGAGTTTTCCATTGTCGTTGCATTAAAGATAAACTTAAAAATTGTACTTAAAATGAAAACAAATAATCTGTATAACCTGAAACTCAAGCCTGGATATAACAGCCAGACATCACCTTTGGAGGAGGGTTTTTTGAGTATAGTGTTCAGAAGGAATATTGTATTTTAGGGAAGCTTCCTCAAATTTTGGAGAAATAAAATAAATAAACGAAAAAAATAATTTTTTGAAAATTTTAAAGATAATTAGTAAAACTGCTGACAGCAGCCGTTTCGGAAAGTCAATAACATGTATCTTAAGCATCTGCTCAAATCTGTTTAGGAAATTTTCCCAAATAATTTTCAAAATATTAATACACAACCGTGAATTTCTACGCAGATGTATGGATGTTTGTTTGCCTGTTCGCACAGGCGTTTCGACAGCGGTTTGGTCTGAAATCTCTTACACTACTAGGAAATCACCCAATAGTTCTGACCTTTGCTAAAAGGATATTTTTCAGGCCTCATTTAAGGCTGTTTTGGCCCAATTTGCCCCTTTGTGACGTCACAGAATACCCAGGGAACTTTTATAATCATATTCGGAGCTTGGTGTAGCAACAATTGCAAACTTTAGTAAAAAAGTATTTCGTACAATATCCGATCTGTGGCCCTGGGACTCTGAAGCGGAGGAACAGGGTCTGTTAAGCGAAGGCTAAATTTCTACAATTGATATTCCACAGAGAGCTTAAAAGAATAGCAAGAATTGTCATTTTAGATTTTATAATAAAGAAATTGTGATCCCCGCAACCTGCTGAGGACTTAAAGCGTAAACTTTTGAAATAGTGCATGTGTAAACAGAAACTACTGAAATGCAGCAATTAAGTGAATCTTTAATATTCAAAGTATCCATTTTATTTTTGAGCAGCTTCCTTCTCAAACATTTTAGAAGAAAGATGCGGCGTTACTGCAGATATTAATGGTTGTAAAACATAATTAATACTACAGCATGAGTGTCTAATAAAAGTATTGTTTAATTGCAGTGTTCTATTGCCCAGTCTTCCTTTATTTTTAAATTAAGATGATGGAAATAATTTTTTAGTTTTATTTGAAAAAAAATATTATTACCTTGTATTATCTGTCCATAGCCTATGCATATAATATAATATCATATGCATATAGCCTATACTTTCCACTTAGGATCCATATATACCCTATATACATATATACTCTATGTATGCCATATGCATATAAGATATCTATTTTCATAATCTTAAACATACTGAAATTAATTTTTGAGTACTATGGTGTATCGCTCAGATTGGTTGGCAGGCTACTTTCTTTTCTGTAATTATTTGCTTCCCATGTAAAATAACTGCTGGTCATCACTGTGGCGAAGAGATTTTTTAAAATATTTTTTTCATATTGGCTAAAAATATACCAATATATATCTCCTCCACAGTTATGACCGGCAATTATTTGAACCCCTGGGTTCCTGTTTATCTTTAAATGCTTTTGTTATAGGAAAGTAAGGACCTTATACAATTGTGTTGCTGAGAATCCTGCAGAATTATCTTTCAACTCTGGAGCTATAATAACCAGTGGTATAATATTTATTTGATTTCTTCATCATTTGCATTATAAGCTTGCATATTTAAAGGAAAAGTTGCTTATGTTTAGAACTTTCTTTAATACTCTTCATTTGTCAAGTGTGTTGCTTAGTCTTGTTATCCCTCTTGCTGGAAATTTCCCTCTGTCATTCCTGTTTTCAAAAACTCTGGTAAAAGATCCAATCCCTGCAATTATCACCCTATGAGTGTTCTACTTATCATTAGTAAAGTTTTCGAATCTCTTAACAGATCTTTGGTTAATCATCTGGATTCTCTCAATCCTTTCTTAGATATTCGGTATGGTTTTTGTTCTTGTAGATCAACTGTGGATGTTTTAACTGTTATCAGTGAGCGCGTTTATTGTGCTTTGAATATTGGGGAATCCAGAGCTATTGCGCTAGATAATATATCCAAGGCCATCAATAAGATATGGCATGCTGGTCTTCTACATAAGCTCAATGCTTATGGTGTTTCTGGTTCCTTATTAGAGATAATTAAGTCTTTTCTCTCAGATCGAAAAATAAGAGTTGTCCTCGATAGGCAATCTTCTAACAGCTACTATGCTAATGCGCTACTATGCTACGCTAGTTTTCCTTTAGGCGCAATCCTTGGTCCTACACATTTCTTTTCTTTATTAACAACCTATCTATGCTGATGACTCAACAGTATATTTATGCTTGGGCAAGACCAACGATGTCTTTGACGAGGTTGATCTGCATACTGTTGTTGTATGTGGTAATATATGGCTTGTTACTTTCAATGCTTCCAAAATTAAACTTCTCTCAATCGATTCAAGGAACCTTTTCCCCGTCTGAATGGAGTTGAACTTCTCGAAAATAATAATTTTTATCTTCTTGGTCAAAATTTCTCTAAAGACTGGAATACCTATATTGAGTTGATTGCCAAAACTGCAGCTATGAAAGTTTGTTCTCTCTATCGAGCATCGAAAGTTCTGCTCCCAGAGAGTATCCTATATCAATACAAGGCTACCATTTGTCCTTGTATTGAACACTCCTGTCATTTGGACTAGTCCCTCTGCTGTTTGTCTTAATCTACTTGACCGCATTTAGAAAAGAATGATTGATATTATTGGACTTGATTTTTCATTAAACTTACAGTCTTTATCTCATCGCTGCAGTGTTTCTTCACTGTCCTTATTTTGTAAGTACTTTAATGGCAATTGTTCTGATGAATTAAAGTAACTTGGCCCCTGCTCTAACATCTTGCATTCATGAGACTAGATATTCAACTAATGTTCATCCTTTTACTACACAGTCACATTTTTATTGCAATGATTTCTATTCGACTAGTTTCTTTCCTCGTACATCTGACTTGTGGAACTTTTTTTACCATTATCTCACTTTCCACCTTCCTTCCTATGATCTTCAAAAATTTAAGTGTAATATTAATTTTTATCATTTATCTTTGTAAATCTTCTTCTTTTGTAGCTCTCTGCCAAGTATTGGCCTTGATGCCTTCGACTTATTCGAAAATAAATAAATAAATAAAAATAAATAAACTAATTTCACTTTATAAACAACTAGACAAACCATGCAAAATATATTATGTGAAGGAAAGTCGTGTAAATAAACATGTTACTGATATAAAAAACAGATATATAAAACGAGATAATTCACATATAATAAAGCCTAGGTAGTGTTTCCTGTAGTCTTCTCTCACATTGGAACCTGACCTGAAATTACAAATTTAGCATACTTTTCACAAGCATACTTGGACATACTTTGTTAACATTTTTCTGCTGTTTGGAATCTTTGCGGATCAAACTATACCACCATATGTCATACTATATACAAATGCTGTTATAAATGTTGCATGACTCAGAATACACAGTTTAACCTCCCAAACAAAGTTTGGATGGGCTATTTACTATCACTTTGTGGCGGTGGTGGCGACCCACTTTTCTTAATAGATCATGTTCCCGAAGTGCTAGCATTTGGATAGTTTTTTCGCTTTAAAATGTTATATTTTATTGTTATAGTTCGAAGCTCCACTGAAGAGGGATGGTTAATTGGAACTCTAAATGGTAAAATCGGACTTATTCCAGAGAATTATTGTGAAAAATTTGAATAATTTTATATGTCACTGCTTGAAATAACAACAAATAATCACTATGGTGGAGCTTTTGAGTATAGCTATGTTCAAATATCACTCCTCCACAGTGACTATTTGGTATTTTTTCGAGCACTGTGTTTGAATTTGAATTTCTATTATTTTTTATTTTTTTGCTTGTCACTTGCTTTTGTGGTTTCCTGCTGCAAGATGCTTGAAACTGCATTGTGTGTTTGTATGCATAATGTGTATTTCCAGTGTTCAAAATATGATTACACAATCAATATGGAGGAGTAATTGTAGCATAATCCCTCTTCCACAGTGATTTTTTGGTCTTATTTCGAACATTACGTGTGTTGATATTAGCTTTTATTTTTAAATGGGATGATAACTCTACTAATAAGAATTGATTTTATTTTATTTTCGATGTTTTAAAATGTATGAAATTGTAAGTTCTAGATTAAATGCAAATGATAGTTCTTAAAGAGCTTTATCAAGATACACATAAATTATAGACATAAATAGTATCTTTGGAAATGAGCCAATTTGACTGAAAATATTCTGAAAAATCTTTCCTCCAGAGTGATAGCGGCAGTTATCGGTCCTGCTGAACTATCATTCTGCTTCTCAGATACTGCTTATTTCAACCTCCTATAAAATATATCTACAGACCTATACTATCTACAAGTGATCAGTTTCTTCAAACCATTTTATGTTTGTTAATATGCCCATGTTATCCACATCTATGAAATATTATGGTTATGATAGCTCCATACTATTATTTTGGCAGCTATGGTATACTGATTGAAAAATGACCCAGTGACCCGTGTAGATTTGGTTGAAAATGATTTTAGAGATGATAGTGTTTTTAACACTCTCTTTTTCATAGTTTTATTGAGTGTTCTTTCTAATATTTACAAACAGATAGAAATTATTTTTGCTATGGATTATTTTTGTGATAGATCGTTACCCAGTTGGCAAAAACTTGCTCAAAGTCAGCAGTAGAGACGCTACAACAACTTTGAAAACATTGTTCTAGCATTTTTACTGCGGACTTTGAACAAGTTAAAACAAGTTTTACTTACTGGGTAAAACTTACATTATAGAGAACAGGTTTATGTATTGCTATGTAATATGAAGCTGTTTTATAATGTAAATGCGACCTTAAAGTTAATTCTACTTCAAGAAACACATTGTATTGTAAATACAACATTAAAGCTAATTATTACATATCAGAAACTCTTGAGGTTCAACTTAGCTTCTAGTATCAGTGGTCAAAATAAAAGCAAATAATCGCTGTGGAGGAGTGGTTTTTAGCATAGCTTCAGGTTACAAAGCTTGAAGCTATGCTCAAGAATCCCTCCTCCACAATGATTATATACTCTTATTTCAATCACTGGGTATTTGTTTTATATTTGCATTTGACTTTTTATTTTTAGTCATGTGATAATGAAAAATATTGTGAACAATTCTATTATGCTCTTCCCACAGAGCTGATCAATTTGGTATTAATTTGTTGTTTGTTTTAAATAAGAAATATCACTCTGTGCAGATAACTGTAGATAAGAACGATAGAGGAGGCATTGTCCTGAATGTGATAATACACTTCACCTACAGTTTCTATTTGCAGTGTTGCGGACTCTGTTCTATATTTTAATATTTGCTAGACTTTTATTGGACTACAATCCTTCAGAACTCAACTAGTTTATTTTTTCTTTTAAAGAGGAACTTTGGTAAAGGCGGATATATTAAGTAAAAACCGATAGAGGAGGCATTATAATTATAAAACTATATTAAAGTTTTCTGAAGTGACAAACGGCCTTGAAGAAAAATCGCTGTGGTGGATGAGTGAATTTTGAGCATAGCCATACTTAGATTTTGTAGCCTGAAGTTATACTCAAATACTACTTCTACACAGTGATTATTTACTCCACACCTGCATCAATTACTTTTATTGAAAGTGTTTAGTTGCAAGGGATGTTATTTTTTCCATTTTTCTTGTATGACATAATAATTTAATTAATTTAAATTAGTGCCAAAAATACTATTATCATTATTATTATTGTTATTAATTCAGAGCTAGAAATAAGAACAAATAATCACTGTGGAGGAGTGATTTTTGAGCATAGATTAGGTTTTATAGCCTCAAGTTATGCTCAAGAATCCCTCCTACACAGTATTTGATTTTATTATCACAGTTCCAGTTTTTCGATTATTTCATGCAGCCCCAGTGGGCAAAAACCTGTTCAAAGTTTGCAGTAAAGATGCTAAAACAACATCCAACATCATGGTTTTAGCATCTTTACTGCAGACTTTGACCAAGCCACTGCAGTATTTCATATGGCATTGTATATCTTCATTTTTTATATTTAATTTATATATACCAATATAAGCATCTGTTTTTTAAGCTTAAACATAAGATTATTAAAGTTTTAGAAACAATGTATACTTCATTATCAAAATAAGAACAAATATTCACTGTGGGTGTGTGAATCTCTCCTCCACATTGATTGTTATGGGGAGCACGAGATCAGTGAGTTTTCTCCTGAAAAATAGCTAAGATAGCTATAAAATGGTGAGGTTGTTTGTGTTATTTCTAGAACATGTTCAAATAAACAATTAACGTTACAAATAAACAGTTAACATTAGTGTCTCATTTTCTCATGCTGTATTATTCAATTTTGCAGTCATTGTTAAAGAGAAAGTCTCTGAGAAGGAAAGATAATGCTCTCTCTTTTCTCATGCCTGACCTAGCAACTGGTTGAAAGCATACTTCATTAGACACAAACTTTGTTATTCCATCTTGTGGTTTGTTTGTATACCTGTGTACCCTGTGTACGTACAGCTGGCTTTTTCTTAATCGATAAATTAATAAATAATGGAAAATTTAATTATCATACAATTATAATGCCCATATAGTACCAGCCCAGTTGGCAAAAACTTGGCCAAAGTCCACAGTAATAGCGCTAGAGCAACATAGGGGTGTTTATGTAAACATTAATAGACTTACAACTCAGCCTGAAAAAACATTTAATGTTTTTTAGTCAATGAATTAACCCCCAATTATTATTATTATTTATTAGAGGAGTAAAATAAAATATCTTTAAATTATGGGGATGTTTACAGTGTCTAATGTATAAGCACCTCCATGTTTTAAGATTTCTTTTCACTTCAACAATCTGTGAAATATACCTAATTGAAATTAAATTTAGACATTAATTTGAAGACCGTCCTTAGATTATTTTAATTATATCGATAATATTCGTAAACTATTCTACCGACATCAAATTATCCAAACTTTTCATAATTTTTGAAGGGTATTATCTTATTTGTATGTGAAGACCGTCACAACTAAAAAAAAAAATGTGACGGGTATAAGTCTGAAAATAACGGCTAGACATCACTTGTGGAGGAGTGTTTTTTGAATATAGTTTTTAGCTGTAAACAAAGCAAATCGTGATGATTCTCAAGCTACAAAGCCTGAAGCTATACTCAAAACATCCCTCCTCCACAGTGATTAATATAATATATTCATTTTAGTACAACATTAATCACATGGCTAAACTACTTTGTCTATTTGGTTACCTTATAAAAAAGATGAATAAATTAGGCTATGTTCGAACATTGGCTATAATAATTGTATCATTATCATTGATTTTGCTATATTTACAATACTCTACAAGACCATTTTATGCTAGTGATTCTACGTTGCAGTTTCACACAAAAGATAGTTTAGAATACTGTAATTCCCCTTCATACCCATCTGGTGCAGAAGACGAGAATTTAGATGGCTATAGTTTAAAGCAAGTACAGATGTTAATTAGACACGGAGATCGGGCACCGATTTCGTTAAACGCATTACTACATGTTAATCCAGTCCATATTTCTTGTTCATTTAATAATTCGAATGGAGCAGAACTGGCCATGCTTGAAAAATACCAACAACTTATTAACAAGAATATATTCACTGTTACTGGCAGTCCGAAGAAATCATTATTGCGAGAAAACTTTGTATGTAATGGTGGGCAACTGACACCATATGGTTTTTTACAGCATATCTATAATGGTGAACACTTGAAAAATAGATATCAGAAGTTTTTATCGCATGTTAATGTGGGTACTGATATTCATGTACAAACTACAAACTGGTCTAGAACTATACAAAGTAGCGCTGCTATACTCACTGGATTATTTCGTGAAATGTTACACGGAAATCGTATACATCTTAATGTTATTAGGGACTATGGTGATGCTCATATGCTTTTAGATGAACATGGTAAGTTGATAAAATGCCCTGCATTGGCTGAAAAAAGTAAGTTGATTAGAAAGTCAAAAGAATTTTTGACGTTTAAAAATAACATAGAAAATATGATGACAATGTTTGCAAAAATATTATTACTCAAACGAGAATCCATGCCTGTGTACAGTTATTTGATTGATATTTTGTTTACAAAGCTATGTCATGGACAAGGCATACCATGTGGTCCTCGTTCTAAGATTCCAAGGAGTTTGGTTAAGCAAGCATTATCATTTGCTCATATTTATACACGAATTACACACTCACCAGTTGCAGAGTTACAGGCTTTATCTTTATATTCACAAATTGCTATGCAAGCGCTGAACTCAATTTTACATGAAGATCGCTACAAAAAATTGGTTTTATATTCTGGTCATGATTCAATGGTGACACCTTTCCTGCAAGTTCTTGGAATGAGTGGTATCAGATGGCCACCATATGCATCAAGAGTTGTTATAGAATTCTTCCAAAAAGATTCTCAAAACACTGAAATGACGGTTAAAGAAAAAATAAAATCCACTATATTTAGAGTAATATATAATGGTGTTGTTGTAAAAAATATAAAATTCTGTCTTGATAAAGATCTTGATAATTCATATTGTTCTTTGAGTGATTTAATAAAATATGTTACTGATGGTAAATACAATGAAATAGATACTATTGATGCTACAACTTTACGAGATATTTTATTTACTAGAATTAAGAATTTATGCTCTTTATAATTTATTATACCCTGCGATGCTGCACTGGGTATTTTTTAGAAATAAATAACGGGTTAACCCTATTCTGGCTGGGCTTTTTAGGGCTCTATAAGTCTGGGGAGCAGGGCTGATTCCCCCCCCCCTGCACAACTTCTGATATGTCAATGCCATATATGAAACTTGCTCAGGTTATACTTCATTCTTATCTGAACATTTTAGCGCAAAAATATTTCAGCGGACGTAATAACTTTTTTGCTGAACATTTTAGCGCAAAAAGCAAAAATAAGAAGGGTTTTTTATTTTTGAACAGCTCCCCAGCTCGAATAGGGTTAAAATTACTGCTGGTCATCACTTTTTCAGAATATTTTTCACAGCGATGACCGGCAGTTATTTTAAACCAGAAATAATATAACATTTCAGTAGAGAATTTTTTAATTGACCTGTGATATTTGAAATATAAGGTGCAAAAATTTGAAAGTCTTTTTGATTGTTTCTTTTGTGTTATTATCCAAATTGTTCAAGTTCACATTTATTTTTTAATTATCAGGGATTCTTGCTAACATTATTCCGTTTAACAGTTCTGAATTCAAAATTGCCGCTTTAAGGAGAAAATTTCTTCATATACGTCCAATATAACTTTTTGTACTTCACAATACCCTTCCGCCAGCGGACAATCTTCTTTTTGTTCTAAAAAAATGGTTCATTAAACAACTGGAATGAGAGTGAGAAACGTAAAAATGAAATTGAAATTGATTTGAGTTTATGAGTTTATAGTAAAAATAAACAACACTGTGGGGGAGCGATTTTGAGTGTAGCTTCCGGCTTTTTGTATTTAAATATGTTTAAAAAATCCCTCCCTCACTGATATGATTCTTATCTTATGACATTTATAATCGACCTTTCTGATAGGAAAATTCCATTTATACACATTTGGCAATTGATCAAATAGTTCAAAACAGATTCAACTTGTGATTGTGCGATGAGACTTTGTGTGAAACTTAAAAACAATAGAAAAATCAATATATTGCTTAAAATGCTTGAATGGAAACCCAGCTTAAAAGTGTATGTGCTCTTAAATTGGAGATGTTGTTATGAGTGATAGTAGAGTATTTATAGTAAAACTAAAGGCCGTTTTCCGCGGAACCGTGCGATGTCAATTTCTGCCAATTTCTATAATTGCACAAATGTTCTGTAGTAGAAAATGGCCTTTATTTTTCTGCAATATTATAGATTCAGAAATTTTAATATGATTTTCTTATTTTAGTTTAGATATTGATATAATGTGTTTTAAATAAGAGCAAATAATCACTATGGAGGAGGAATATTTAGCATTGCTTCAAGCTTTACAGCCTTGAGCAATGCTTAAAAATCACTCCTCCAGAGTGGCCATTTTGTATTTATTTCAAACATTGAGGATATATGAAAACAAAATCAACCTTTTAATTTATACTGGAAATTTAACTGTTAGTACATTTCATATAATGAAAATTATTGGAGAAGTAATCTCACAACTACAATACTAGAAATGAGAACAAATAATCACTATGGAATTTAAGGTTATTTTTCCTCTTATTTTGAGCGCAATATTTGCCATTTTGGCTGAATTTGGTTTCTTTAAATCTACGAAAACAGCGCCCAGTTGGCAAAAACTTGTTCAAATTCTGCAGTAAAGATGCTAGAACAATCTGTTCAATGTTGTTCTAGCATCTTTTCTGTGGTCTTTGAACAAGTCTTTCCCACTGGACAGAGTTTTGTTCCACAAAAAAAATTCAGATAAGAATCAAGAATGTTATTCCATAGGGAAAATAAAGCTGTCTAATTTTAATGAGAGTTTGTATTTTTAATTACTTATATAATGGTTTATTTATATTCTACTAAATGTTGTAAACATTTTTGTAAGCTTGTTCTGTTGTTTTAGTTGATAATTTTGTCAGCTTCTATTTTTTGTTGATTTGTTGATGTGCTTTTTGCTCGATAATCCAATCCAATTCTGAATCAATGAGCATGCTGTAAACAATAATTATAATAATTGATTCTCCAAATAAGAACCAATAATTACTATGGAGACTGAGAGTGAGTTCTTTAGTTTGCTTTAGGAGTAGCTTAAATTATGCTCAATAATAACTTTAAAAAATTTTGCTTTAAGGATACTACATAAAATGGTTGAAAATTATCAGGTTTTATTTTTAAGAAGACCTGGTCCTAATGGAATTCCCACAGCTGATAATTTTGGATATGAGAAATGTGAATATCCTGAACTCAATGATGGTGATGAAGAGGATGTAAGGACTTTATATTCTTGATCAAATGGTACAAAATAACCATCCCTCCATAGAGATTGTTTCCCAGTAAGGAACAACTTGTTAAAAGTCTGCAGTAAAGATGCTAGAACAATGTTGAAAATGTCTTTGGGGATCATCTCAAAATTTAGCTCCAAAACCAATTTTTGGGTAGAGTCAAATCAACTTAAATTGATAAAATTCAACAAAAATGAATCTGCACAGAAGTGTGTTAGGTCAATGAACTTGCAATGGATTGGTTTCTTCGTACCGAAGAAACCAATCCATTGCAAAAACATTGATTCAGTACTCTCCTCTGTGGGTTGTTCCTATTTTGAGCACTGAACGCATTGCCAGTGAAAAGTGGTTTTAAGTCAATCATACTGTATACCCATGTTTAAATTCATTGATGACCTAACATTCTTTCCGGAGATGTTTGATGTATAATACCTATGCCTAGGCATGTCAAAGGGGTCCCTTTTTAAAATTTAGTTGACTGTTGGCACTTCTGATTGTAAAAAATATTGCTCAAATTATATTTGCAAGTTACTTATCCTTGCACTAATAGGAATCGTCAATAATTATTGGTCAACTGTTCCAAATAATCTGTGCAGCTTGGTCTATCAGATATTTTAAAACCTATAGATATTAATTACAACTGGAGAAGTTTACAACATGAAAATTTAGGAACTTCCTGTGACACCTTTCTTCCCAAGATATTTTCTTCCAATAAAATAATGCCTGGTATCCCAACGATGATGGATTACCTTTCAGTGTTTGAAATAAGAGCAAATACTAACTGCAGAGGAAAATCTTTTGAGCAATTCTTTAGGCTAAAAAGCAATGATCAAACATCACTTCTCCACAGAGGTTGTGTGCTCTTATTTCAAGCTTCTTTCAAAATTATTTTCAAGATTTTTCTTTTATTATTGTTCAGGTCATTGTCAAAACATTATATTTATCTGTTGACCCTGCACAAAGGTGTCAAATGAATGAATCAACTGGTGTGGATTACATTCAACCATGGAAACTAAATGAGAAAATCATTGGATCAATTGGTGTTGGTGTGATTGATAAAAGTAACAATCAAGACTTTAAAGTTGGTAAGCTGTGTTTATAATTAGCACTGTGAATGGAGAAGTGATTTCCGAGCATACCTTCAAGCTACAAAGTCCATGCTTAAAAATCACTCCTCTGCAGTTAGTAATTTGTTGTTATTTCCAGCAGTGATAGAAGTTTCCCAAGAAATCTATAATCCTACGAAGGAATTGAAGATGTGAAATATCTTTCCCAAACGATGTCTTCTTGAAAGTTAAAAAATGTTCTATTTAAAAACAGTGTATAAGTTTAAGTTATTTGACCTCTTACTGCAGCATTTCCAATGTGAAGTATTATATAATGTTTGAAAGGAAAAAAATCACTGTGTGTGGAGGAGCCTGATGCTAGGCTCAAAAATTCCTCCTTCACTGTGATTATCAAACACTGAAATTATGTCACGATTGATTATTTCTTTATTCATATAGTTTCAGCAGTCAGCATAAGTGCAAATAATTACTGTGAAGGTGTGATTTTCTAGCATTATCACGCCTCAACAGCGATTTTTGCACTTATTTCGACCGCTGAGTTATTGATAGTGCTCAAATTAGTAACTCTGGAAGAGTGATCTTAATAATTATTTGTTCCTATTTCAATTTCTCGCTACAGTCTTGAACAAAACTGTTGGCACAAATACGATTTGGAACTTTATGCTATGATTTCAACTATCTCCCCCTCCCCTAATCCAATGTTATGGTACAATTCTGTGTTGATCTTCTTTCAGAAAAGCCTCTTAACATTGTATCAGGGAAGGGGTTGGTACTTGGAGTCAAAATCATAGCACAGTTTATAAAACAAGTTAACAAGGTAACAACTGAACGGTAGAAAATTCTTTGAAATCATTCATTGGCGTGTCTTTTAAATATGGTCAATTATTGCTATTATTTTTATAGTTGGTCCTCTGGTTATTGAATTCTGTAATTCCTGAGAGAATTAGAAATCTATAAATAATTATAAATAATAAAATAACAAAATGTGGATATGTTATTGCTTGCTTCTGGCGGATCATTTTGATTCAAACTTTGTGAATATTTACAGAGATCATCGATTCAGTACTCTTCCGTGAAGGTGGATTTCCAAAAGGTGAAAATAAGACATTCCATTGGTAGAAATCTTTTGCCTAGTAGGAATCAATCAGAAACATTAATTGGAGCCGAACAATTGAGACTACTGTTGTAACCTCTTAGTTCTTACTTTTACTCAAGATTCCTTTTTATATTCCAGGAGCACATGTATTGGCACTTGGTTCACCCTGGGTGTTATATTGGAAAGCTGTTTCGAAAAAGCTACAATTAATTGATGATTCATTAAACCCAAAAGATGAATTATCATATTATGGATATTCCGGTATGACAGCTTTACTTGGTATACAAGAAAAAGGTATATATATTATACTACTGTAGCTATGCTCAAATCATATTAGAAAAAGTTATATCATTGAAGAACTGATCACTACAAAATTATACAAATGAACCACCATTGTTAAAATAAGCAATATGAGAGGTGGGGTGTAGTTTAGTCTATGTACGCACCTATTGTTATTTTCACTCTTTCATGTATAGGCCATGTTATGAATGGAGAAGGTTCTGGTAAAACATTTGTTGTGAGTGGTGCAGCAGGTTCATGTGGTCATCTTGTTGGTCAATTTGCTCGAGTTTATGGTTGTGACCCAGTAATTGGTATTTGCGGTACCGATGAAAAATGTAATGTTTTGAAAAATGATTTAAAATTTTCAAACGCAATCAATTATAAAACAGAAAATATTGGAGAAAGAATTAAAGAAATGTGTCCTAATGGTGTTGATGTTTATTTTGATAATGTTGGTGGAAGTATCAGTAATGATGTCATTCGAAACATGAATAAAGATGGGCACGTAATATTGTGTGGGCAGATATCTCAATATAATAAAGATGTCCCATATCCACCGCCAATACCAGAAGAAATAAATATAATCCTTAAGCAAAGAAATATAACAAGAGAACGTTTTTTAGTTCTAAATTATCCAGAAAGATTTCCAGATTGTCGAAAAGCACTTCATGCAATGCGACATACACATGGTGTTTTGGTTTTAGAAAACATTAGCCATGGTTTAGAAACAGCTGGGAAAGCATATTGTAGCATGATGAATGGTGGAAATATTGGTAAACAAATAGTTCAAGTAGCAACATCAGTTTGATAGCTATTATGGTTATTAATGTACAAGATGTAGTGCAAGAGGGGAATGTAGGGGAAGAGTGCTGAATCAATGATCTTGCAATTGATTGGTTTCTTCGTCCTGAAGAAACCAATTAATTGCAAGCTCATTGACTTAACACTCTTCACCATAGATTAATTTTTCTCAAAATTATTGAATTTCACTTTTTTAAAACTACTAAAATATCTGCTTTTGGTAACGAATTTTGGAGATGGCCCCTAAGGAACAATCTCCAAACTTCGTTTTAAAAGGCAGATATTTTAGCATCTTTAAAGAAGTCAAAAATCAAGCGTTAAGTCAACGAGCTTGCATTCGATTGGTTTCTTCGGTACGCTTATTAAAGAGGGCGCTTATTGATCTATTTTCGGATTTAGGTGGGCACTTATTAGAGGGAGGCGCTTAATAAAGGCTGGGCGCTTATTACAGGAAATACAGTATATTAGTTTTAACTTATCGATATTTCGACCAATGTAATGACTTCATTTAGAATTCGCGCGAACGAATTCGCTTAGTAAAAATCAGCCTTAAGAGACGACATCTTTCTTCACCCGAAACACAATAATTTCCCCCGAAACACAATAATATATGATGAAAATACCACTTATAAGCGCCCCACCAGAAGGTGTGGCAACCCTGAATTAGCTAGTACTATTATCAACAATCATAAATTTAACTAAAACTGCAAACACAAAATAAATCAACTGTACAGAAGTGTGTTAGGTCAACGAACTTGCAATGGATTGGTTTCTTCGGCACGATTTTATTTTTGAGACGGTCCCTTAGGATTGGTGTACTCGATACCAGGAAAGCAGTATCTACAACACATTGTTCCGTTTCAACACTAAAACTATTCGGTGAATTAAAACTCAAGAATAAGTTTATCATGTTCACCTTTTTAAGCGTGGGGTGACGTATGTGACCTCTTGTTATTCCTATCTCTATTAACTTTTCAGCTCTTGTAATATATAGTTTAAACGCTACGATTAATCGAGCCGATTTTGGTTATCATCTTGAAAAATCGGCTACGACTCGGAAAAATCTGTAACATACGTAGGTAGTATGTAGCTGATGTCGACTTCTGTACTGGAGGTAATCATTATATTTATATGCTAAAAAAAGAGAAAATTATAAATGTTAGATTCCATCTAAAGATTTCCTGACTATAATCAAACAAAGGATAGTTTCTGTATTTAGCTCCCACTCTTTTGTTTTAAGCGCCTACCTTGCAATTTTTGTGCTTAAATTTCCTTCTCCTCTAGAACATATACCCATTGTGGGGGAAACCTTGTTTAATTCCGCGGTAAAGACTTAACTGCTGACTTTGAACAAATTTTTGCCTAGTGGGTGAAGCATATAATTTTTTGTGTTTTCTTTGTTGAAAAATTAATAGGAAATGTCAACTTCATTCACAGGGCTTTTTCCCTGTTGTCGTTTAACTCTTACAGAGTTAAACGCACAAAAAGTATGTACATTTAAACAAATGTATTTTATTTAAACAATGTTTTTATTACCTACGCTTTTTGGACATATCTGTAACACACACGCCTTTCCTCATTAATGGCTTACTTGACAATTCCTTCATTCTATATATATTGTCGTTAGTTAACCCCCCCACCTCGGAAATTTGTTAATTCATAGGATAGTATTAGAAGATCCAGGGGGCAAAATGTCACAAAAGTATGATTTTTAAAGTATGTAAGAAAATAATCTCCTGAATAATAATTTTTGTTGTTACTTTCACAGCAAAATTTAAATATTCAGGGGGTCCACACCATACTAATGTAATGAAGGGTTAAAGTCGTAGATTAAACCTCGCTAAATATTTACGATTCCCACCTCTTTGTGCGCAGAAAACTATTTGTAAAACCATCTACCTTTCTATATTAAAAAAGCGTTAATCGTTTGTAGACAAAGTGATATGTATGCTTTATTAGTATACAGTAGTATGTATTTCACATTCGATTACAGTCTTGACTATGAACATTATTTTACAAGTGCTAAAGTATGTATTCCGAATCATGTAAAACGGATGAGCAATGAAAACTAGCAAATTTTGAATGGAAAAGATTAAGCAAAAAAAGTGTGCAATTTTTTTATTTTCGAGGATTCGAGTTCAAACTTCCCCACAGTTTTTTTTTCCCACCTTCCCTACTACCCACCTCCACCGGAGCTTATTTAAGACATCCTCGTTTGTTTATATTTGAAAAAATTTCTAAAATAATTGTATTGTGGAAAGACCGTTTAATAAAAAACCATAAAAATGTCCCATTTATTAAAATTGTAAAAACAAATCCATCCCTTACTCCGCCTAATAAACATTTCAAAACTTTTGGCAGCTGAGAGGGCTAAAATAAGTGCCGGTTATCGCAACCTCGTTCCCAGGGCTTCTTCTCTCTTGACGTTACGTCAAGAGAGAAGAAGCCCTGGGAACGAGGTTGCGGTCATCGCTGTGGAGGAAATTTTTTGGAATATTTTGATCAGTGATGACCGGCAGTTTCACGATTTCCCAGCCGGCAAAAACCTATTCAAAGTTAGCAAAATAACATTAGAGCAACGTTATTTGCTGACTTTGAATAGATTTTGCCAACTGGGTTACATAAATAATCTGATTCGCCCGTTTTCGCCTAATTCTACCGCTTTGCCTAATTCTACCGCTTTGCCGTTTGTTGATGCCATACAGTCGCCTCAAACAGGGATAAGTCAAACTTCTATGAAAATTAGTTCCCTAAAGGCACGTTTATAACTGCTGCAATAAATATAATAATTACAGTTTTGTATTAGATTTTGTATATTCATATTCTTTTTCATACAGAAAAGGGGCCATGTTAAAAACAACTACACAGAAGTGTGTTATATTAACGAACTTGCAATGGATTGGTTTATTCCATACGAAGGAACCAATCCATTGGAAGATCGTTGACTAAGTGTTCTTTCTCGCATATGAGCACGTGACTTATCAGGTTTCATATCTGCAGTGGGTGTAAAGTAGTTTGTTGGGGTAGATATATTTGCGGGCGTTAAGAAACACTGCAGATCATAACTGTTAGGCGATGTCCCTTTCGTGGGTATTTAATTTCGCGATTTTGGAAAAAGAAAAGTACAATATTTTATCCTTTAATATTCTCATAATCAAAGAAATATGGCAGATTTACAGCATGACAATTGAGTGTTTACAAACAGCAGATACAAGCATGTGGTAAAGGACCATATAGAGATATTTCATATAAATTGCGATCTCTTATCAATCGATTTTTATTCAAGTAGCTACTATGCTTCACACTTCTCGCAAAAGGTGAAGAGATAAGTAAAAAAAAATTGTATAAGTAAAACAAAAAAAATTGTATAATCTGAAAAATCAAAATTGTAAAAGTAAAACAGCTGTTTTCGGTTAGTCCTCACGAAATTGAAATTGTATTTTTTATCGATCCATAATTGTTGAGAAGGATGGACAAAATTTTACGACAATGGCTGAAATAGAATTAATAATAATAAATTTTAATAATTAATACTATAAACAGTACTTATTAAGATTTTCAAGCTAGCAACCACCTCGATATCAGAGCTACTTTTGCCTTTTCTCTCTGTATTTCAAAAATAAATCCTAGTAACGATGTTGTCAAGAAAAATATTAAGATGCTATGTTTCTCCCAGTGGGCACGCGACGTCTTATCAACGTCGAAGCGACGTCACGTGCCGACAAGGTTTAGACTGATTACATAAACGTATCAATAAAAAAAATAGACAATCCTAATATAGTCTATTGACCTTTGTGACAATACTGTATTGACATGCAGGGTAAATTTGGTTAAAATTACTTCAGAAGTTGGGGACGCAAATTTATATTTGAATTGGCAAATTCGAATCTGAAATATTTTTTGTCAAAACTTTCCACTATTTTTTTACATTTTCCACAGCATGTTACTTTTAAATCAGTATTTATGCGTTTCTATTTTTACTTATTCATTTTTTAGAATTTTTCTAAAAATGGCAAAATTGGCTGAAATTACTAAATTGCGATATTTAATTGTTTGGATGGAAGCCAATATGTCTGTAAAGACTTTTGGGTGGATCCGACAATGTCATATTTCCTTTATACAATTTTCTTGCCACTTTTAAGTGTTGTCTAATCTAATACTTAAAATATTTCCTTTCGGACTATTCCCTGCCGGCAAAACTCTGTTCAGAGTCAGCAAAATAACGCTAGAACAACGTTCAGAGAACGTTGTTCTAACGTTATTTTGCTGATTTTGAACAGGTTTTTGTCTCATATGATCACTGTTTAAATCACAAATGTCTCACAAATGATGACTTTTTCACATCCGTGCAACCACATAGCAAAATATCAACAAAACTAATATTGAATCAATCATCTTGCATTTGGTTGGTTCTTTGTGAAAAACAAACAAATCAATGTAAGTTCATCGACATAGCGTTTTGTGTTTTCATGTTTGGCTTGATTTTAACCCTTCTTTTTTCTCATGTTCGTCTCTCACATCAAGAATTTCAAAGTTCGATATACAATCCAATAACCACGATATGGGTGCCGTACACAAAACTGGACTGGAAACCTTTTTATGTCCACGGTTCTTTGCCGGTTCGTATATAATATACTCCGTACAACATGTCTGGGATGAATTCTCCTTCGCATGGTATATAGCAACTGGTACACAGTTCTTTGGAAGAAGTTTTAATCGGTTTAGTGCGGGGGAGAGTGGCGTTATTAAAGGATCCACATTACTTGTTTTTGGTTCACGTAACAATATCTTCCCTCCACCACTTTTTACGAGTTCGATTATCTTTTCTTTGGGTAGAGATTCATCGAAAGTTCCAGAAAAATAAAATGAACAACCATCAAACAACTTGGGTAACTAAATGTGAAGAGTGGTAACTAAATGTGAAGAGTGGTAACTAAATGTGAAGAGTGATGCATCAACGTGTCGATCAAGAAGAAGACTGTCAAATCTTGTAATTTGGGTCTATACTTTTGTGGTTTCACGGATTTTGTCCTCAAATATAAATTGTGAGAGGCTATATAATACTCAGAAAAAAGTAGGGGAGGGGAGGGGGACTTCGCCACCGTCTGTCATTATTGATGAGGATATGATACAAACCTACAACTAAAAGTTTCGCAGTGACGTCATCAATAACGCATGGCGGTATGACATTTTTTATCGATTTTTCTTCAAAATGTTGATATTATTTAAAATAATAATTAGAATGAAAAATGGTGAAAACGAGAAAAAAAAAAATTCAAAGTAAAAAAAAATGACTTCCTACCTGGTCAAAACTTAGTTACCATGGCAACGCAAATGCAAATTGGAACTTTTTTATAATTTTAATTGGCAAATAAAGAATTAGGAATAGTTTGAAAATTTCGGCTTATTTCACAAAGTGCCCCCCTTCCATAACTTTTGATGAACTAATCAAGCAAAACTAATAAGAATTCTTTTTTTGTTCGATTTTTTTTATCACCTGTCAAAAATATGGTTGCTATGGGAAAATTACCCCTAGTTGCCAAAAAAAAAAAAATTCAAAATGATCTTAAAATTTGAAGTCATATAAGGCATTCATTCAAAAGTTATGTAAAAAAAAGTTTAGCAGGGGAGAAAAAAAAGGCACATCTCAGAGGAATGCATTTTTGAAAAAGGACCACAGCATGAGAAAATGAGAATATAAGATTTTATTGGTATTTCATCTGTTCTATCACCAAGGAGGTTTATCATCTTTGTTTTAAACATGGTGAGCATCTCGTTTGGACAGTTTGTTTTATTTTTCGTAATGTTAATTAT
>JAULBZ010001207.1:0-23591 GCA_032360805.1 Neoturris breviconis | reverse complement strand
CGAATGAATAAATTGTTCCCTTGGATTGTTCGAATCAACTCTTTCTTTTGTTCTTTGCCATAAGATATTCTGTTCAGTGGGTGATCAATACAATAGAAATTTCTGCACGACATTCGAATTCTATTTATTGCTTTCAAATATTAAAGTCAAGTCATTTCAAAAGCTTGTGTTGCGGCTGAGTAATTTTTAAAGTACATTTTTTCTATTATATTTTCAAAAGTAGCAACTGGAAGAGACAACTTGTTTGATTTTTATTGACATGTTTCGTCATTTCACATGACTTCTTCAGAATGAGAAAAAAAAATACAAGTTCGTAATTACAACATAAAAAAATTAAGTAATAAATGTCAAATAAATAGAAACATGTGAACAAAATACGTAATCATAGCGATCAAGCTCGTCCCCAGCACCTTTTGATTTTTTTTTATTTTTCTCCGAGAAAAATAAAAAAAAGTCAAAAGGTGCTGGGGACGAGCTTGCATAACGATATTCACTAAGGGTTAGTCTACATCAGATGGTAAAAGCTATATGGTTAGAATTACACCGTAGTTGAATAATCTTAATCTTGATCTTAAAGGCGCGGTCAACTAGAGTTCTAATCAAGCCTAATTTGTAACAGTGGGGAATAAAACTGAAAAAATTCATTAATAACTCTGTGTACGTTGGTTTGCGATACACAGAGGTGACAACAGTTTCATCCTTACAAATTTTAACATCTATAAATTTGTTTGTGCAAACTGTAATGTTTGTTATGTCGGTGAGATTTCTAGACACCTGGTAACGAGAATCAGTGAACACCTTTGTAGTGACCAGTCTTCCCACATTAACAAACATTTACAGAGTTCACCTGAATGTAAGAATGTTTGTAATGACACTTGCTTTTCCGTTTTAGATCATGCTGCGACATCCTACACATTAAAGCTGAAGGAGGCTATTTACATTAGTCTCCTTAAACCCGAGTTGAATAAGCAATATAGCTTTTACCATCTGGTAAAAAAAGTGAATATTATAGCAATATTACGTAATTTGTTCACTCGTTTCTATTTATTTGACATTTATTAATTAATTTTTTATGCTGTAACTATGAACTTGTAATTTTTTTCCTCATTCTGAAGAAGTCATGTGAAATGACGAAACATGGTTATAAAAATTAAACAAGTTGTCTTGTTTCTAAAAATAATTTTGAACTTCGTGATTCTAAGAAGTTTTCATAATCTTTTATACTTAAAATGTTTGTACATAGAATATCAAATCAAAATGAAGACAGAAAAATAAAAATAATAATAATTCATTATGCCCCTGCCATTTATCTCCCCCTCCCAACCTGTAAAATTTCAAAAACTAAATATACCAACCACCCCAAGACAACCCCTGCCCTGCACCAATCAAATGTAATTTACCCAACAGAAACCAGTTAGAAAAATGATTTCTAGATTTTGCTTTTCAATTTCACCTTTTGTACTTATTTTGTTTTTATAAACACCCATTTCACTTTATTTTTTATTAACAGCCCCAATCTGTGAACTTTTATTAAAAATCTACCATGCCTTACTATTAAACCACCCACCCACTTTTTTAATTAAGTGAGACAATTTATATTTTGATGCAGGAGAGAGGGAGAGTATTTATACATAGTATTCACGTCTAGTTTCAAACTTCAAAGGGGCCACATGTACTGTAAACATTGCAAATGTTTTTATAATGACACTAACTTTATGAATATAATATCCTAACTACAAGAATCAGGTTTACTCTCCACTGTCAAGTAAAAGGGGGTTCTTTTAAATAAAAAAGGCTTAATTTTAATAAGAGTGTTATTAAACAGGGTTGGAGGTAGATTTTGCAGGCAGGGCTACACAAGAAGTAATCTTTCGGAAATGTTTGAGGGTTTTTCAATCGAACACAGTATTCTTTATTGCCTAATTTTTTACGGTGCTCTAGGGTCAAATATCTCTCCAAATTATATATAAATCTGAGCCTAGCCCTAACCAAGATATTATTTATAACCCTGACCATTATCATATCCCTAAAATTGACATTATCCCCTAACAGCCCTGACTATACACCCTGAACCAGAACACTGATACTAACTGCAACTCTAACACTTTTATATTTATTCATGCTTGAAACTTGAAACCAAACCACAATTATCTTATCAATAACATTACGTTACATCAATATATATCATTGATATTGTATTACAGTTATAACAATTTTAAATTGGGTATGTTTCTAGAGATACACGTTTTTTGTTTTATGGAATAAAATTATAAATCTGTGCTGTTCTTGTGGTTAATTATGTTTATAGCTATGAGTGATCATGTCATGCAACAATGTCTTAAATAAGCTTGCTTTATCAACATTAAAATTAAAGTAACTCTATTTAATTTGTAACCATTGTGAAAGAGTGATTTTTAAGGATAGCTTTAGGCTTCATAGTCAAATGTTATACTCAGAAATTACTCCTCCACAGTGATATATGAAACACTGATAGTAATACTCTTCATAGTAACAAAAGATGGCAAGAAATCTGAATATAAAAATGATACGAAAACTATGCACATCTTCAGTTAGAAGAAAATTCAATACTCCATTAACAAATAAAGAAATGATGAGGGCAGGAGGTATTGCATCAATGTTTCGATTACCTATATATACAGAGACCGATGGTAAGTCTACTACTAAAATCAAAATATTAAAAGAACTATACAAACTCACATTGTAAAGTTTGTAAAGTTTAAAATAAGAGAAAATAATCACTGCGAAGATGGATTTTTGAGCCTTGCTTCAGCTTTCCATGCTCAAAAATCACTCCCCCGCAGTGATTATTTTCCTCTTACCATGGACACAATAATCACAACTTATTTACAACAGTTGGACGTTACCCATGTAGGAGTGAATTTTTATTGTTGATCATAGGTTATTTTGTACTCAATAAGCACTCTTCCACAAGTGATGACCATTACTTTGAGCCTTGCAAAGCTTGTATTCCGATGTGAAAAAGCAAAATTAAATTATAAGAAGAGAAAAGTTTGTTCTTATCATGATGATAGAGTTCAATGAAATCTGCAAAAACTCCAATAACTAAACAAGGACAATCTATGAACTTTTAAATTCAATTATAGATTTGGATGTTTGCTTTGTGGGCATTCCATTAGATGTTGGTGCATCAAACAGAACTGGAACTAGATTTGGTCCAAGATCAATCAGGTCAGAATCTGCAGTAATTCGAGCAAACAACAATGACACAGGTACAGTGATTGAAATAAGAGTAAATAATCACTGTGAAGGAGGAATTTTTTTAGCATAGATTCATGCTTTGGAGCCTGGAGCTATAATCAACAAGCACTCCTCTGCAGTGATTATTTGCTCTTATTTCAATCGCTGGATATATATTTAATAGAAGTAGTAGTATGTAAACAGTGTCTGAAATAAGAGCAAACAATCACTGTGGAGGAGGGGTTTTTGAGCATTGAAAAATTTCCTCAAAATTTTCTCCTCCACAGTGATTACTACTCTTATTTCCAAAACCAAAGGTATATTTTCGCACATGCAACCTATGATATTCTTGAAATTATTTCACAACCATCATAACTTTCTTAAATTTCGCAAGTCAAAAAAAATCAAAAAATAAGTTCACAGGTATGGTATTGAAAGTAGCCCACCAAGCTAAGTGACAATTAAACCTAAGCACATCAATATGATTTGCGCACACACATTATACAGAGCTTGAAACATGTCCTTATTAAGTTGATAAAGTTTCAGATCAAATAAACAATTGGAACACCTTTATCGATTGAAGGTAAAATTATATCAAATCACTGTGGAGGAGAGTAGTTAAATTTCATATCACAGCCTGAAGCAATGCTCAATCAAAGGTACCAGCCTAAAGCAATGCTCAAAGGTACAATATTGAAAGTAGCCCACCAAACCAAGTGAAAGTTAAACCCAAGGACATAAATATGATTTGCATACACACAATTGGAACACCTTTTTCAAGGTAAAATTATGTCAGGTGAATGTGGAAGAGAGTAGTAAAATTTTGAATCACCTTGAAGAAGAACAAATTTTATATCATAGCCTGAAGCAATGCTCAAAAATCACTCATCCACAGTGGATATAAATTGGATACACACATTATACTTCATAGCATTATGTATAAACTAAATAATAAAATTTAGTTAAAGCTTATAAAATATATTGTTGTGCTGGTTATGAATTGGATACACACATTATACATCATAGCATTATTATACAACACTAAATAATATAATTTATTTTAATTTATAAAATATATTATTGTGCTGTTATGTTCTGTTGGAGCATTAAAGATAAGTATATTAAACATAATTACTGTTTAACATATAAAACACATCTATTAGCAGTAGTCTTTTAAAAGGTGGTTCCCATCATCTGTTAAAAATAAAGATAACTAGACAACGATACAATACAATAGAAAATTATTTTTCTTTGAATGAATACCATTCTTATATTAAAAATATCTTCCTCTGCTGAATTGTGTGTTATATCCTTATATTTCTAATTAGCATTGGAAGTAATCAATAAATGTTATAAAAACCAACTTATACTCACGATAGTAATATGTTTTACGACTCTAAAGTGGATAACATTAATATTTATTTGAAAATTGAAGAAGGAAGATTCCCAAGATCAAAATGGAGACTTCAATTCTTGAAATTGAAAAAAAATATTTTTATAAAAAATATCACTTACCATCTCAATAAATTGAGGGAACTTCCCCAAAATACATAATGTCCACGAAAAAAGATTCATGGTCAAGTCTCTTAGAAAAGTTATTTTTCAAAAATTTAGTAAGTCCAAATGTGATTCTGGTCAAATCCGTATAAAGAGTGAAAAAAACAAAGAATTTAAGTCAACAAAAATCATAAATTGAAATTGAAAAGAATTTGGCTAGCGGTATAGAATGCCATGATCAAATTTCAGGATGGTACCACACCTTTTCGGTCCATTGGACCAAAAATTCAATTTGAACCCTTTTTGCCCAAAAGTCAGGACCAAATCGAAATATTTTGATAAGCCTTTCTAGAATATTGCCACAAATGCTGGTAGCAAATTTCAAAATGCTAGCACTTTGAGAACATTGTCTATTAATAAAAGTGGGATGCCGCTGCCGCAAAGCGATAGAAATAGCTAATCCAAACCTGGTAGACTAAAAACGAAAAATTTCAGTGGAAAAAAATTTACAGATTAGATTTTGGCAAATTTTGCCGAAAATTTGTCCCAAAGAATATTTTGGATGTTAAGGTATTCAATCTGCCCACAAGGCTCCAGAGTTCCTAAAGTAAAATGGATTATAAGATTAAGAACACTCCAACAAGCCCTTATACATGTGTACATGTAACACCTGGTGTGACACAATGGCATTTTTTAACATAGTGGTAGAAATAAGAGCAAATAATCACTGCAGATGAGTTATTTCTGAGCATAGCTTCAGGCTATAATAGTCTGAAACTATGCTCAAAAATCCCTCCTTCGCAGTGATATTACTTTTATTTCGACCACTGTAACAAGTACACTGCAAAGATATTTCAACCTGAGGAGAAAAGCATTCTTCATAATGCTATCAAACTATTACAGTGTTCGAAATAAGAACAAATGTAGTAAAAAAACGATATTAAAAACAAATTAAATCAAAGGTACTAATAATCACTGTGGAAGAGGAATTTTTAAGCATTACTTCATGCTTAGTAGTCTGAAACTATGCTCATAAATCACTCTTCCACAGAGATTATTTGCTCTTATATCAAACATTGCTATTATATTTTGGGAGTGAAAACCAATTACGTACGCACACAGGCAAAAAAAAAAACCACAATCACCCTGGGGATGTGTAACTTACTACTAAGATATTAGGCATTTTGTATTGTCATTGTATTGGGACTAATTATTAATGTTAAAATCAAAGGTACGGTATTATAAGTAGCCCACCAAACTAAAAGTAAATGTTGAACCTAGCACATAATATGAATTGTATATACACTAAATAAAAATAGAGAATATGCATTATGTAGCCTAATATAGGAAATGAGCTATATGCTTCTAATGTTTTAAAGAAATCACGTCTTTATGGAATTTGGTGTTATCATATCCGGGTTTCGTCAGAACATGCAGACCCGCGGACGCCGAGTTTGTGTGTGTTATAGGAGGAAATCTGGTGGAATGGCATCAGATTTCTTGCATTTTGTATATATGAGGGCAAGTGCCCATATTCTCATTTTTATTGCATTTTTATTTTCTTCTGCAAACTTTTATTTTACACATTAACATTAGCTTTTATGAATTATAGCAATTTTATCGTATTTATAGCATAATATAAATTTTTATAGCTTTCTTTGGAAATTTTTAATAATAAAAGAACCCTAGGCAATAGGACAATTCATGATAATACAAAATTAATTTTATTTCTTATTCTAATCCTAATTCACAAAGGGAATTAAAACAAACTCATTAACTTAACATGACATGTATAATAACTTTTTAAGTGCTTTTTAATGTTTCCCTCACATTTTTTTAAAAATATTGAAGAAGGAAGCTTGCCAAAATCAAAATGGAGACTTCAATTCTTAAAATTCTTAAAATTCTTTAAAAAAATTAATCTCTTATTGATTTATTTCATATCTTTAAAATTGAGGAAGACGCAATACATAATGGATGTCAATAAAGATTCATAGTCATGTTAAGTCTCATAATTAACATCTTAAAATCTCCACTTCTCTCCTTATCATTTGGGTATGATACTTATTCGAAACTTGGATTCGAGTGGTCGAAAGCAAATATGTTTTTGCAGAGTCATTCCAAAATAGGAACATGGTCTACTTTAGGAGCATTAACTTTCGCGGATCGTCCAAAAGAGAATTTTTCGCGAGCATAAACTTTTGCGGATGAGCAAAAATAGTAATTGTTTTTCGTATTTAAAGGAATAATTGGAGAATTTCTATTCTTTATTTTGATGGATTCAGGGAGAATGGAAATAGAAAAACACAAGAGGCTAACTAAGATGAGCTTAGTATACTAGGGTAGTATGGTGTAAGAATTGTAAAAATATCGTCTTTAGGGTGATACGATTCAAGACTAAAGTACATCTAAGAAACTAGGAAAATTTTAAAAGATTTTTCGCGTATTTTACTTTTGCGAATGGAGCCAAAATCCGCGAAAACCGCGAAAGTTAATGCCCGCGAAAGTTAATGCTCCTAAAGTATTACAAAAAGCCAGACGCCAAGCCTGCAAAGTAATAGCCCATCCAAACTTTAATTGGCGAGCTAAAACAAAAACAATTTAATTTTTTTTGTCTGTAAGAAATAGTAATCTTGTACTTAATTGATTGCTTCGAAATGAAGAAATGAAATGAAGAACCAGGCAGCCACAAGAATACTGATCCATCCAACAGTCTTCACATAATAATAAGTCATGCAAAATTCTTTGTAAATTTTCTTCAAAAATTCTCTAACTCACAGTTAAGGTTGATTTCTATTAGGCAGAAAATTTAGCGTGAAAGTCAAAAAAATGCATTCCATTGGTAGAAATTGACATCACATGATGTGTGATGTCAATTTCTACCAATGGAATGTCTTCTTTTGGCTTACGCATGGAATTTTCCACCTAATGAAAATAAACCTTTATAAGCACATAAAATACTAAAAACACAAATTATTCCTTGTCAATAAGCTTGTAACAGATTTTTTTTAATATAAACAATCAAAAGTAAGGTTGTTCAGTGGTCGGAATAAGAAACAATTTAGTAATTAATGGGTTTGTAATTTTCGTCATAATATATTATTATAAAATATATTTTCTATTAAAATAGAGGTAAAAAAAAATTAGCTGTTAAATGTTAACAAACATAATTATTTCGACTTCTCTTATTGATAAATAACTTATTTGTATAATAATGTATCCCAAGCGTGAAAATAGCTACTGAACATCGCCTCTGAAGGAGTGTATTACGAGCACAGTTTTTTTCTATAAAGCTAAAAATTGTACTAAAAAACACTTCTCCACAGGTGACGTCCAACAGATCAAACTTAGACTTTATCTCATCGTCACAATGTTGCTTCACTGTGTTTATTTATGAATTGATAATTGGTAATCAAGTAGTGGCCTTGATGCCTTACAGAGAGCAACTTATTTAAAAAGAAAAAATGTATAGCTTTCAGCTGCACAGCTGAAACTACACTAAAATGTATTCCTCCACAGGTAATTATTTTGAGACTTGACAGAAAATCCATGAACAATTATTTTTTCTCTTAAGAAAGTACTGTATTTCCTCTAATAAGTGTCTCTAATAAGTTCTCAAATAAGGGTCACATAAGGTGGGAAGAGTGCTACCCTCTAATAAGCCCCTCACTTTTTTAAGAGCGGTGCTTATTAGAAATAATATTAAACAACTGATTCATTTTTTCAGTATGGTCAACTTAGGGTTTCTGAAAACAACTATATTGGTTCCAAGGTAAGGTATAATTTGCTGCTTTTCTTGTAGTTCGAAGATAATTTTGCTGATATTTCGTGGTGTATTTTCTTAAAAAAATAAAAGTACCAGATCCGAAAACAGTTTGTTTTAATCAACTTATCCAATTTTGAAATAAGCACCGCTCAAAAGTTCAAAAATTAGATAAGGGCTGGGAGTGCTTTTTAGAGGAAATACAGGCCTAAGTAAAACTCATTCAGCTGAATTTTATATAATGTGCTTAAAATAATATAAATGCATTCTAAATACTACCATATTTCATTCATCTACTTAGTCTCTGAGATTTATTAAATTTTCTGGTTTCTGAATGGGGGAACAAGTAGTAAGGGAACTAAATAAATTGTCAAGCTTAGGTCTCAAAAAATAAAATTTACATTGTAAGTTCATTGACCTAACAAACTCATGCACAGGTTCATTTTTGTTGAAATTTGTCAATTTTAGTTGATAAATCAACGCTATCAAAGAAGTTGGTTTTGGAGTTATTTTAAACGTTTTTTTGAATGGATAGGAAACTAAATAAAAGGATGAAACTAAAAAGAAGAATTATATATGGTAGTTGCCAAACAAAAACAAACCTCAATTCAATCAGACATCACCTGTGGAGGAGTGCATTTTTAGTACAGTTTTCGGCTGCAAAGCTGATAACTGTGCTCAAAAGCACTCATACACAGGTGATATCTCACAGTTATTTGCGGTATTTAATAATAACAATAATAAACCTTTTAAATATTATAAGTTGGGTTCTACAGTAAGTAAAATAACGGCAAAAAATATCAAAGAAAAGTGCTTTAAAATATTAAAGAACAAACCATCAATTTAACCTAAGTTTATATAAAAATATTTACTATGATGCTATCTTTATGTATGTAAACTAGCATTGAACTTTTTGCTTGAACATGATAAGTATAAAGTAGTTTTTAGTAAGAGCTAATAATCACTGTGGAGGAGTGATTTATGAGCATAGTTTTAGACTACAAAAACTAAAGCTATATTAAAAAATCCCTCTTCCACTGTGATTATTTGCTATTATTTCGACCACTTAAGTAAAGACTTTTTAGGAAAATCTCAAAATTCTGCTTCAATGACAAAATGTTTTGGTAGGTTTAATCTAAATTTGACGAAACTGAACACAAATGTTACTTTAAAGGAAGAAATTTAATTTTGCAAGTCACAAAAAGGGGGTTTCCACGAGAATTTAATTTCGCGAATTGACTGTGAAACCAATTTTTTGCGATTATTTAATTTCAAGAATTATATATTTGCTTCCTAAATTTTCAGAAGAGCCCCAACCGAGCAAATACAATGGTGCAACAACTTTGCAACTTCATGTGCCTGCTGGGAAACTCTTGGTAGTGTCACTGTGAATATTTCTACCTACATAATGAATACGAATAAGATGAGACGAAAGCAGATAGACAGATACAAAAGAAGTATACAGAATTATATCTATGCATATTAATGTGTATTTTACTCAAACTTCGTCATCTGTAATTACATCTGCAAATATGTTTCTATGACAGTGTACTTTCTTCTTGCATAATAATAAGAAAATAAATACAGTGATTTAATTTCACAAAAATAACTTTTCAACTGCAAAACTGAAGAAAAATAATTTCCTACAAAAAGTTCTCCCAAAAAGTACCAGAAAAATTAAATCAATCCTTAAAGAAATTTAATACAACAGAAGTAAACATTTATAATATCTGTGGAGAAGAGTAATGACACTCTCCATCATAGTTATTTATCAATATACACAGCATATATGGATTTTGAGATATGTAAATGAGAAACAAGATAAATAAATAATTTAACCCATCCAATACCAAAATGTCCATCAATATATTAGGATTTATGATCCCTTTTCAAGGGAAATGATTTGTTTGAGATGATCAGCGGTTAAAATAAGAGCAAATAATCACTGTGGAGGAGTGATTTTTGAGCATAGCAACAGGCTATAATAGTTGAAGCTATGCTCAAAATCCCCTCTCCACGGTAATTATATACTCTTATTTCGACCACTGTTGATATAAAAATTATAAAATCAAATAACAAGTATCAAAATTATACCAATCAAAGAAAATAATGTAGAAATAAACAGAAATATAAAGATTTTATAAATATATACCCTTATTTTAAAAATAAACAGTCTTAATTACAATCACATTACTGAAAAATATAATACTATCCAGTATAAGAGCAAATAATCACTGTAGAGGATTCTTAATAACATGACAGAATTAAAAGTAGCTTGCCAAACCAATCAAAAGTTAAACCTGGCAAGCGGGAATGATTTGCATACACACAAAAACTAGAAAAATACTACTACTACTAGAAGAGTAAGTATGCATAATAGGCTAAGTGCATAGACTATATGACTATGATGTTTTAAAGAAACAATGTCGCTTAAGGGCTTTTTAGGGCTCTGAGAATCTGAGGGGAGGGAGGGGGACATGCCCCCTTTTATAACTTTTGATAGAACCATGCTGTAGTGTTGAAACTTTCCAGGAAGTTAGGTCAACCCATAATAAACATTTTTGCATAATTATTTTTGTGCTGACATCATTACTTATGATGTAGTCATTAATGAAAAACAGGTGGCGCAAAAAAAAAATTAAGCGAAATTTTTTTTTGTCTCCATAATTGGTCAGAATGTTTTTCAAGCAAAGATAAGAAAATAAAAAATAAATAATTTTTTTTTTTACCACCTGTCAAACAATTGGTTACTAAGGGAAAATCATCCCTAGTTAACAATTTTTATTTTCAAAATGATCCTAGATAAATTATAGGAAAAGTCCCAAAATCTCTAGTCATATAAGCCATTCATTCAAAAGTTATGAGGCACAATGTCCCCCCCCCCAGTAGAAATAGGGTTAATGCATAATTTAGCCTGCCTAGGAGATCGTTATTGAAATTACTTTACATAAGGGGGTGTATTGTTTATCAGATTAAATCTGGACTTCTTTAGGCTCCTTATACATGGGAAGGGCACATTAACTTTTGACAGAAACCATGTTGTTGTATCTTTGGAACATAACATTTTCAAAATATTCTAAGCCCAGGATGTGATTGAAGTCAATGTCTCGTAGCAAATTTAAATTCAAAGTCAACTTATCAGAAATTAGGTGATTATTTTGCAATCATTTGGGTAATTGTGGTCAAATTCTCATAGAATTCAAATTTTTAAAAATATTTAAAACTTCCCTTTCGATTTTTTTTTTGAAAAAATCTGTTTTTCATTGATATTTAGTCCAGAGTCCACGAAATTGAAAAACATTTGGCTGAATACCAATACTAAATTTTAGGATGGTAACATGCCATTTTGTGTCCAATTTGGAAACTTATTGCCTCGTACTTATATCTAAGTGGAAGAATTTAAAATATTGCCTGGAATGTTGGTTCCGAATTTCAAGATAATAGAACTTCAAGATTCGTTTGGCGGGCTACAAATCTCACACTTTGATATTGTATAGTGCAGTGGCCAAAATAAGAGCAAATTATCACTGTGGAAGGGTGTTTTGAGCATAGCTTCAGGCTGCAAAACCTGAAGCTATGCTAAAAACTCTCCCCTCCACAGTGATAATTTGCTCTTATTTCAACCACTGGAGCAAATATTTTCTTTCTTGAGCATGTTCAAAACAATCTGGAAATATTATTTTTGTAATATCACTGCTCTACTTTTTAAAAGAAAATGTATAAATAGCCTATCAACAATAAATATTATAGACTATCAGTGATCAAAATAAGATAATCACTGCAAAGGAGAGATTTTTTAGTGCCTCAAAATAACTGTTGGATATCATCTGTTGCGTAAAAGTGTAAACTGAAATTTTTACTTAATAAACACCTCCACAGGTGATGTCCAACAATTATTTTGAGGCTTGATAGTCATAACAGTGTTTGGAATAAGAGCAAATAATCATTGTGATGGAATGATTTTTGAGCATAGTTTCAGGCTACAAAGCATATTATTTACTCTTATTTGAAACTCTGCATAAGTTGAGAAGAATCTTTATATATATATTAAAAGTGTCGCATAACCTGAACCTTTTTTTCAGATAATATCTTAATTGTTTGCAACATAAAGTTTATCAGAGTTCAAAATAGGAGCAAAAATAACTGTAGAAGAGTGATTGTTAAGCATTGCTTTAAACTACAAAGCCTAAAGCTATGCTCAAACATCCCTCCTCCACAGTGGTTATATATTTTTATTTTGATCACTAAAGTTAATGTAAAATAAATTGAATCTATCACATCCCAGGTGGAGTTTTTATTATCCATTTCTGAGAATCTTTATCACTACATTGTTCTAGAAATGCCAGCTTCTGTGCATTAGTCTCTAAACATAATGTTGAGCCAGATAATTGAAATCTTTCATTTTCATAAAGCCAACTCTAAACAGAAAGGATATATCTATATTATAATGTAAATCCTACATAAAACCAAGACATAAATCTACTCACATGCAATTCTGTAAGCCAGAATAGGACCTTTCCAGTAAAGATGCTAGAACAATGTTTTTAATGCAGTTCTAACATAATTTACTGCTGACTTTGAACAAATTTTTGCTCACTGAGTTATATATGTATTCAAAACATAGATCATAATTCTAAGGTAAACAGAAGAATAACATACAGAAGAATTAAAGCTACAAATTTTCCTCATATTTTTGGATTGTATAATAACCCTTCTACAATGATATTGAAACAGCTTTGAATTATTATAGAAAATATAAATGATATGAATGTAACAAGTTTTCAGTTTTCTAATGAAGGTTATGGGTGTATCTTTGCTTCTTTTTTACTTTTGAGAATGATTTTCCATGTATTTCAATATCCCTTATCGTCTGGGTTAGTTTGACTGATTATCTATCATAGGAGCTTTAAAGGTTTGTGTCTTTAAGAAACTTGGGATTTTGTTACGTTTTGTACCTCAAAATTTCTGCAAAAGAAATTACTGTAACCATTTCTTATTTTGTTACGGGAGTTTTAGCACAATTTCTACACAAGTTTCTTATTATGATTTGGAACAACAGAGAAGTTGCTATCTAAACAATTTAGAAATTATAGACACTTAAGTATTGACAAAATTTTGAACATGTCTGCAATACTCACTTGATTGCTGCTTAAACTGCAAGTCTGCATTAAAACAGATCCAGCTGATTTCAAGTCTTTTGGACCTTCCAAACACAAATCATTGTTTCTAATATTTAGACTGTCTTTCAACAAAAACCAGAACTAAAATAAAATGCAAACCATGATTATCCAAAATGAAAAAATGAGTCATTTTTCAAATAATAATACTCCCTAGTGATCTCTTATTTGCTGATTTTTGACTGAAGCAATGTTCAAAGTAAGAGCAAATACTCACTGTGGAGGAAGAATTTTTTAGCATTGCTTCAGGCTAGAATGCCTGAAGCAAGACCCAAATATCACTCCTCCACAGTGAGAATTTTCTAAAATTTCCGTTGAACTAAGACCTTAAGTGTACCATGAGTTTATCCAATTTGACTCCTCCTGTATAGGTTTTTAGAAGGATAATTTGATTTGTGAACTTAATCTCCTTGATTTTCTTTTCTTGTCTTGTACCCACTCTCTTAGGTAATTACGTGAAAACAGTTTTTTAGATGTACAAGTTTAAGAACATTCAAATATCTCTATTTTCACTGTACAAAATTAACACACCCAATAAATAGCACTGTATGAATTTTAACAACACTTAAGGTGTTTGTGTTCTAAGAAGATGTAAGACTACTAGACAGCTATCCTGTCAGTCAAATTCAATTATATTATTCCAAGAAGTTTTAGGGCAACTTAGGCAGTTATCCTGTCGCTTGTTTTCAGGTATGTTTGTACGTTAGAAAGAAGTCAAACTATACAAATTATAAGTTTGAACACCTCAACAAAGTAGCAACACAGATCAAATAATTACTGTGGAGGCGTGAGCTATGCCCAAATTCTCTCAAAATCCCTCCCCTAATTTCGAACATACCAAAGAAAAGAGTACATACCTGGTTTCTACCTTCCCCATGACATTTAAATAATCCTGGTTTAGATCCACGTTTTGCATCTAAAGTGTCTAAACAATTATCTCCTTGGCGATATTCCCTAAAACAATAATAATACATACAGGGCTCGAAATAACAGCCGGTCATCACTGTGGAGGAGAGATTTTTCAGAATATTTTCAGCCAACTTGGCTGAAAATAAAAGTGTCCCTTTTCTCTCTTACAGGCTCCATGCCCTAGTATTCTAGAATACTTCCTCCATTGTATCGTAGAAATTTAATTTCTAAAAGAAAAACCAACCCAGCAAAATGATATTTAACTGGTTCATCTTCTTCGTTTGTTGTTTGTCTATTATTAGAAGCTAATGCATCCTTCAACGGATTTTGTTTTCTCTCTTTTTCTTTAGTTGCTATCAAACTAAAAGAAAAAGATAATAGACTACATACAAAGTTATTGTATATGAATAAATGAAGTATTCGTAATAAACTGTTGTGAATCACCTGTGGAGGTGTGTTTTTAAGTATAGGTTACCTAAAAAAACACAGTAAGTTCGAGGCTTAAAACAATAACAATCAATAACATGCACATTTCATATAATTTCATAAAATAAAAATAAACCAGTTCAGTGTTTGAAGAACAATAATCACTGTGGAGAAGTGATATTTGAGCATTGCTTCAGACTAGCAAGCCTAGCACAGTGATTATTTGTTCTGCAGCCTCAGGGTTCAATTTATGGAAATCAAATTGCTTAGCAACAGTTGCTCTTTTGTTAGAAAACAATGGGAATTTTTTGTGAAGCCGAGCAATAAAAACAGAAAATGCTTAGCACTGGAAAAATGGTTTGCAAAATGCGAAGTGTGACCCATTAATTCATACCAAGCCAGTGTTCCGTTTGGCAGACTTTGTTCAAAATCCAACTTTTAATACTCAAATAATTCACTTAGGCAGCCTTTACATGAGGGTGGAAGCTTACTAGAGGTTTTACTATATACAGTATAACTGTAGAAAACTTACCTTTTCAAATTAATTTCAAGACGATAATAATCACCAATACGTGGTATAAGAAATATAAGAAACCAGATAGCAGCTACACTTGAAATAAAAAGAAAACGATTTCGTAGAATTGTCTGCAGCATTACGATTTTATATTGTAACCTGAAATATAATCAGAGTATATATATGTAATTTAAAAGAGCTTTTCAAATATTTATCAACGTTTTTCAAGGAAGGGAAAAGAGAACACATATTGTTCAGTGCATGAAATAAGTGCCGGTCATCATTGTGAAGGAGAGATTTTTCAGAACATTTTCAACCAAATATTCTGAAAAATCTTTCCTCCACAGTGATGACCGGCAGTTATTTCAAGCCCTGAGTGTTCAAAATAAGAGGAAATCTTTTTTTGAGTCATTTTGTTCTGTTACGTTTTGTCCTTGTAAATAAATGTTTTGTTATACAGATAGGGCTTTCTCTTTATGTCGTATTGTGTTAGCTCTGAGGTATTTTTATGTATTGTCTCATTAATGTATTTGCCAGTGCATAACTTTAATTCCAAAAGTTATACACCAAGTCAACTTTATCACAGCTTTTTGCAGTGTAGCCAAATCACAACATTTTTAACTCAATTCTTAAAATCCTTAATGTTAGCGTATCACAGAGGTAAGACTATTTCACTATTAAACGGTCAAAATGGTCTAACAATTGAGTGCAAATAATCAGCTAGTATAAAATCCTGGTAAATAATTCTATAATGGCATTATAATGGCATTCAGTAGAACAAATATATGACGAAAATGTATTTTGAAAATGTTGAAGAATTTGCACCTGTTGATGGGTGGGGACTGAAAATATTTCTTATTTATAATCAATATCATGTCTGATTTACATAAAATGACATTCAATATGATTCAGAATAACTACATGACAATAATAATTTTTCAAAATTCCGAAATATGCATATTTTGCATATTCGGGCCAAATTCGCGCCAAAAGATCAGATCCCTAAAAACCGTTCTCGCTTTAAAATTTATTTATCATATGCCTATAACTAAGTCCATACTCAAACTGTCACAAATAACAGGACATGATCGTTATTTTACAAACTTACCAACCCGGCCCTGATAACAGTCCAATACAATTTCTCCCGATTTTTGTCTTCAAAATATATCTGGACAATTTAGGATTCGACCTCTCCTACCTGAGTGTCCATTCCTATACAAAATAAATTGAGATAAAAAGATTACAGACAAGTCTCAAAATGTTTTGAAAAAGTGCTACAAAGTGCTACCATCTCGGAAATGGCTGTCTACAGTTTGGCCATTTTGTTTTTCTAATCTTACAGCACCGGTTATATCAATCTGATTCCTACAAACTGGTTGTGTTACAGCAAACAATTTTCGGCGGTCGTTAAATTAGTTTTGCCCTTTTAGAAATGACCTACAGCATGCTCCTCTTCTGCGGAACTCTCAAGGTTCAAACTAGAAAATAAAAGTCGATTCGGCAAATTTGTAAGTGAAAAAGTTTGTTGCATTAGCGACGAGATGTGCAGGGAGACATTGTGAGCCTCTCAATGGGGTTCGGGCCCGAACACCAACACTTATTTCGACATAGATGAGTCAAAATTTGCAGACCATCCAAACCTCCTTTCTACTTGGTTTGATTTCAGTTTGCACAAACCAGTTTGCAAACCGTTTTGTTTTTTTCGGAATCGGTTTGAAAATAATGTTGCAAACATCTACCATTATAGAATTTTGAAAACGTGAATTTATTGATGTATTAATTTGGCTATTGCATTGCAAGGTAAGACTCGTTTATTTTTTAATTGCTGTTTGTTTTGAACTTATCAAAGCAATGAGCAATGAAGACAACAACAAATGGCCGATTCCAGTTTTCAAACCAAGGTAAGTTTTCATTCTTTTCGGTTTGTAAACCTAGTTTATGTGCTACCTTTCGGAGGTCGATTGCCTGTATTTATAACAATACAGCCGATTTGTTGTGTTGGATATTGAAAAACAAATGTAACATCGAGGATGTTAGGTACTCGTTATCTGGATGATTATTTCACAGGTAAAGGGTTCTTATATTGTTCAAAATCTGCTCTCTGATTGGCTCAAATATTCAAATTGCTTACCGCTTCGAAGTTATGAGATGTAAGCCAGCAGAGCGTAATGTAATCACAAGAAAAGAGAAAGGATATGATGAAAAGTTGTTTTCTTTCTCTGTAAATTTTCCAATATATAAAGGTGAATAGAAAGGAATAAGAGGAGCAGTTTCGTTTCATCAGACTAGCTAGCTATCTGTATCTACTTCATTTTCCCCCTTGAAAGAAAACATTAAAAGCGTTTATAAAAGCACACATCGTCCAAAAAATATGCATGTCAAGCAAAAAGTACATAATTAACATACAAATTAAAGTAAAACGTAAAAGTAAAGTATAAAGCAAACATCATACAGACTAAAACATGAAACTAAAACGGCTAAAACATGAAACTAAAAAGGCTAAATAGCTAAACTCAACTCAAGCAAGTCTAGCCTAGCTACGTAGGTAAGCATGGACGCTGGACAAATAGCATAAGACTGTAAGATGTTATCGCCCCAAACTACCCAATAGAACAAACTAGATATATTATAAGTAGTCCAACAGTGAATTCATGGCAAGTAAATTTAAATTTAGTCCGATATACTTATTAAATAAAAAGAATATCAAAGGAGATAGCAAAGATATTTGCCTATTTAATGTAAATAAGTTAATATTAGGAAAAACAATATCAACTCTTAAGTTTGATTTAGAAATCATCAGCCATGTTCTTTGTTTACACACTTTAGAAACTAAAGATCATAAACACAAACACCGCTCTCGAGCGAGCGAAGGTTTTTTACCTGACCTGCTGATTTGACGTTGACCCAACGCTTGACTTGACCACTGTGACTTGACGGCCAGGAAAAAAATGACTGATCCTCTTTGAATATCTCTTTCTTTTCCTATTATTTTGCTGGATTTGTAAAGAGAATGAGAAAAGTAATATATACATTGAATTGTAAAGCTAGCTAGCTAGAAAAAAGGTAGCTATATACCCTGTCTGGAAACCAAACTGAATCTCTTATTTTTTTGAAGAAAAATGAAGGAAGAAAAAAACGAGACAGAGAAAGGAGAAAGGAAAGAAAGTAAATATAAATTTTAAAATCTATGAACATAAAGATGAGAAAGGGACGTTCCGTAGCAGTTTGGTTTTGCCAGACTATATATATATACCAGTTATATACCCTGGATATTCTGAAACACACTGACTGGGGGAGCGATCGACGGGGGGAGCGGACTTCAAACAAAATATCAAGCAAGATATGCGTGGCGGTTTTTTGTCGCGCCAGGCCCTAAATTCTTGAAAACGCCAGCGATTAGGTTGGTAGGAAAAGACCATTTTGTATTTTGAAGAAGCTTCCTCTCAATTTTTGGGGATGTCACAAAAACAATTTTTTAAATTTTATTAAGTTCATATACTAATAAGGAGTCGCCCTTTACGAAACAGCTTAGAAACGTCGCTCTCTATGGAATGGAACACTGCAGTGACTTCTATCGAAAATGATAAGATAAGATATTATTATTTATTATCGATATACATGTTATATACAGTGCTACCATTTGATATGAGAGACCATAAACTAGCTTAGCATACAGCTGAGACAAAGGAGATGGCCACCCTTGGACAAATACAAGAAAACGATACAAGACGCACACAGCACAGCACAACACAACAAATAGGAATGATAAGTTACAAGTGAGAATGTAAGCAGAATCTGCTAGTAGTATACAGTAGTATATACAATTTTAATAAGAGGCAATAAAACATTTTTTAAGGTCTGATTTAAGGTCCTGAAAATCATCAAGTTTAATAGGCAACGATGACTGAGTTGTGTTCCAAGAAACAAGGAAGTTGAATTTGATAGAATGCTTACCAAAACTAGTAGTTCTAACGACAGGTAGATTGAATAAACCAGTCGCATCAGCACGGGTGAGATGGGCATGAAAGAGATCAAATGCAAATGTGTCCTGAATAGTGCCAGGCTTTTTATTATGAAGAAGTTTATAAAGAAGCAGAATATTTTCCAAGTGAAACAATATCAGAGAATTTAAGAATTTCAAGGTTTGCGTACAAGTTACTTGCTGATTCTCTTGGAGACTTGAAAGAAATCAGTCTCATAGCACAGTTTTGGAGGACAGTAACTCGATTATGGTATGTGTAACCCTTTGAGTATGATGAAATGTGTTATACATTTCCACTTATTGCGTCAAAACTAATTTATTTTTCCAAATATATTTTTTTGTATGAAAAGAGGATATCTTAATCTACAACTTTAATGTGTTTTTTAGTTTTTTAGTTTTTTATAATTATTGTATTCCAGGAAAAAATGCATAAAAAAGCGCAAAAAATTCATTCTACGAGCTCCAGCTCTCTACCAGTTTTCTTTTATCGATTTTTTTCTTTGCATATATCACAGATTACACGTGCTCTAACAAATTGCGTGCGTTTTTTTCTAGTTTTTGATTTATTTGATATTTTCTGAATTCACGTTTTTTTATTTTCAAACACTCAAACAAAGGTCTTCATATCTCGACAATCAATCAAAAGCAAGAATTTTTCCGCACATACTTCTGTGCATGTTGAGTTTATTTTTTACGTGTCAAATCTTTAAAGGCAACTGACAATTTTTTAGCGACTTGGAGCTTTTTTGCTAAACGCCTTGCTAGAGTCTTGCTTTTTATTAGGTGAATGATAAATATGAGATATTAAAAACAGGCTAATATAGCTTCCTGAAACTTAAATTTTCGGATTTTTTGCTCTTACATGGTTTTTTATATACTTTCTAAGCGTTCTAGATTAATTTTTAATTTTTTAAAAAAATTCGTTTCAAAGGGTTACACACATACCTTAAGTAGGGTACCATTCGGTTGGCCCCAAATTTGATTGCAGTATTGTAAGTGAGAATGAAAAATTAGTATACAAGTTTTAGTATGTCCAGAGGGACATAATGGCAAAGTTTGGTTAAAGCTCCGTTAGCCCTTCTTAAGCTTGCTTGCAATATTGTTTATCTGAGACTTCCAGCTAAGGTCATAGTCTAGTAGAACACCGAGATATTTTATGCAGGTACTTTGCAGAAGTCGTTTACTATTAATAAAAAGCCGAAAATCGTAGTTAAGGTGCTTCATAGCATGTTTAAAAACTATATACTCAGTCTTGCTTGCATTCATGGAAATCTTATTGATTAAGATACTTCAAATCTAAATTCATTCACTTGGCCAGTTGTTTCAAAGAGTCCCTGATATATATGAAATTGGTATATATTAAAAGTAGCAAAGGTCCGAATACAGATCCTTGAGGAACACCATGTCTAATAATTAAATTAGCAGATTTTGTACCAGCAAGGGAATCAAATTGTTTACGATTCGTAAGATAGGATCTAAATGGCGAAAGTGCAGTACCGCGTATTCCATAGGGAAATAGTTTTTTAAGAAGGATCTCATGGTCTACAGTATCAAATGCCTTTTGAATATCGATAAAAACTCTGCGTGCATGTCAAGAAATCCATTTAACCGTTTGTAGGCATTATCTCCCTCCGTTCTACCGATTCCTCTTCTCCAACTTGTATATACATTGATAATTCTCTTGTCACTGATCCTCTTGTCATTTCTAACTTGTTTGATAAGTATTTTGTATCCATTGCTAACAACATTAGAAATGATTTACTTTTCACCACTAAGCATTTTTCTTCTTTTAAAGATTAAAAAATCCTGTCTCAAATTCTATGTTTTCTTTGTCCTACTGATAATATTGAAGTGCTTAACTGCATATCTTCTTTCAGCCTTGATAAAGCATCAGGTCTTACCTGACCTTATACCTCCCAATATTTTATCTTTCGTAAAAAACGAATTAGCTGGTCCATTATCCAAGCTCATTAATCTTTCATTTTCTTCTGATATTTTCCCATCCAGCCTAAAAATTGCCAAGATCATCCTAATTTATAAGTAGGGATCTAAAATAGAACTAAATAACTATCTACCAATTCTATCTTGTCTAATATTGATAAAATTTACGAGAAACTCGTATACAAACGGTTATGTGGATTTCTTGACATGCACGCGGAGTTTTTATCGATCTTCAAAAGGCATTTGATACTGTAGACCATGAGATCCTTCTTAAAAAACTATTTCGTTATGGAATACGTGGTACTTCACTTTCGCTATTTAGATCCAATCTTACGAATCGTAAACAATTTGTTTCCCTTGCTGGTACAAACTCTGCTAATCTAATTATTAGACATGGTGTTCCTCAAGGATCTGTATTCGGACCTTTGCTAATTTTAATATATACCGAACTCATATATATCAGTGACTCTTTGAAACAACCGACCAAGTGAATGAATTTAGATTTGACGTATCTTAATCACTGGCTTAATGCCAATAAGATTTTCATGAATACAAGCAAGACTGAGTATATAGTTTCTAAACATGCTATGAAGCCTTTACTACGATTTTCGGCTTTTTATCAATGGTAAACGACTTCTGCCAAGTACCTGCATAAAATATCTCAATATTTTACTAGACTATGACCTTAGCTGTTAGTCTCAGATAATGAATATTGCAAGCAAGCCTAAGAGGGCTAACGGAGCTTTAGCCAAACTTCGCCATTATGTCCCTCTGAACATACTAAAACTTGTATACTATGCAATTTTTCATTCTCACTTACAATACTGCAATTAAATTTAGGGTCAACCGAATGTTACCCTACTTAAGGTATGTGTAACCCTTTAAAACGGATTTTTTTAAAAAAATAAAAAATTAAACTAGAACGCTTAGAAAGTATATAAAAAACCATGTAAGAGCAAAAAATCCGAAAATTTAAGTTCCAGGAAGCTATATTAGCCTGTTTTTATTATTTCATATTTATCATTCACCTAATAAAAAGCAAGACTCTATAGCAAGGCATTAGGCATTTAACAAAAAAGCTCCAAGTCGCTATAGAATTGTCGGTTGCCTTTAAAGATTTGACACGTGAAAGATAAACTCGACATGCGCAGAATTATGTGCGGAAAGAACTTGCTTTTGATTGGTTGTCGAGATATGAAGGCCTTTGTTTGAGTGTTTGAAAATTAAAAAACGTGAATTTAGAAAACATCAAATATATCAAAAACTAGAAAAAAACGCACACACTTTGTTAGAGCACGTGTCATCTATGATATATGCAAAGAAAAAATTCGAAAAAACAAAAATGGTAGAGAGCTGGAGCTCGTAGAATGAATTTTTTTTAAAAATAAATAGCGCTTTTTTATGCATTTTTTCCTGGAATACAATAATTATAAAAAACTAAAAAACACATTAAAGTTGTAGATCTCCTCTTTTCATACAAAAGATCTCCTCTTTTCATACAAAAAAACAATATTTGGAAAAATAAATTAGTTTTGACGCAATAAGTGAAAATGTATAACACATTTCATCATACTTAAAGGGTTACACAACATACCATAATCGAGTTACTGTCCTCCAAAACTGTGCTATGAGACTGATGTCTTTCAAGTCTCCAAGAGAATCAGAAAGTAAATTGTACACAAACCTTGAAATTCTTAAAATCTCTGATATGATTCATTTGGAAAATATTCTGCTTCTTTATAAACTTCTTCATAATAAAATGCCTGACACCATTCAGGACACATTTGCATTTGATCTCTCTCATGCCCATCTCACCCGTGCTGATGTGACTGGTTTATTAAATCTACCTCTCGTTAGAACTACTAGTTTTGGTAAGCATTCTATCAAATTCAACTCCCTCAGTCATCGTTGCCTATTAAACTTGATGATTTTCAGACCTTTAAAAAATGTTTTATTGCCTCTTATTAAAATTGTATATACTATTAGCAGATTATGCCTACATCCTCATTTGTAACTTATCATTCCTAATTGTTGTGCGTCCTGTATCATTTTCTTGTATTCGTCCAAAGGTGGCCATCTCCTTTGTCTCGGCTAGTATGCTAGTAGTTATGGTCCATCATCAATGGTAGCACTTATACTGATTAATTTTAGATTATATTTAAT
>JAULBZ010001206.1:0-23598 GCA_032360805.1 Neoturris breviconis | reverse complement strand
TGATTATGGTCTAGACGTCGTGTGTACGACACTGCAAAAATCTGTTAACCGTTTACAGATTTTTCAAAATCGTGGCCAATTTTCCATAATGACAATTAGTAGAGTACCGAATCGGTGCGTGTAAACACCGCTTAATGCTCCATTAGCCCTCTTGAGTTTGACTGCAGTAGCATTGATTTGAGACTTCCAGCTAAGGCTACTATCTAATAAAACAATAAAATACTTTTAATGCAATTAATACGTAAAAGCCTTTTACCATTAAAATCGTAGTTTAGGGATTTCCGCGTTGAATTTTGTCAGTCTTACTAGCATTTCAATATATTTTGTTGGCATTGAGCCAATGACACAGATATTTTAAATCCAAATTCATTGTTTGACCAATCTGCAAAATGATGAACATTAGAAAAATAAGTAGCATTGTGTAGATCATTAATATACAACAAAAATAAACGAAGTACTAGAACAGAGCCTTACAGGACCACATACCTCATCAGTTTATTAGCAGATTTAACTCCAGCAACTGAGACAAATTGCTGTCGTCCTGCTAAATATGATCTAAATAAGGAGAGAAGGGTACCACAGATTCCATAATGAAAGAGCTTTTTAAGAAGAATTTCATGATCAACTGTATCAAAAGCCTTTTGGAGATCAATAAAAACTCCACATGCAAATTTTACATTATATCAAGAGCATTCATTATTTTCTGGAAGATGTTCAATGTTTGGATGTTTGGGAAGTAGAATAATTTTTTCTAAAACCAAATTATTGATTAAATAGGACTTTATTAGATTCAAGAAATCCATACACATGTTTGTGCATGAGTTTCTCGTAAATCTTGTCAATGTTGGGTAGCAGAGATATAGGCCGGTAGTTAATAATCTAGGTCGGATGAAAAAATCCCGATGGTAAAAGATAAATTAATAATCTTTGATAGTGGTCCTTATATTCATCTTTGACAAGAGAAAGTATTTCAGTAGGAATGCTATGCCGTCCAGAAGACTTGCTAAGATCAAGTGAAGAAATACAATTAAGTACCTCAATATCATCAGTAGGAGAAAGAAAAATTGTATTAGGCACAAGATTTTTTAATAAAGAAGAAAAATGTTTAATAGTGAAAAATATTTTCTTTCCCAAGTTATCAGCAATGGAGGTAAAATAGTCATAAAAATAATCAGAGATCTGAGATGAATCAGTAACAAGATCATTATCAATTTTTATAGAGTTCAGAGAAGATAAAGTGGAAGAACGAAGAGAAATGATAGATTTAACACCTTCCCAAACTTTACCAATATTTTTAGTCTTGCTCAACCTACAAAGAGAGATAATATTATTGCAATATTTCTTAAAAGCTCTCTTAGAGGGATTAAGAAAAGGAGCTTTTTCTCTAGTAAAGCATTTATAAAGGTGGTCTCGTTTAACCTATAGGAGGTATAGATACCATTAGTAATCCAAAAACTGGATTTTACTCTCCTTTTCTTCTTGGGTGTCTTATTAATTACCAAAGTTCTCTCAGAAACAGAGGGAAATCTAGAATATACCCCATCCCTTTGACTAAGTACTCATAAAAACGCTTAAGATGGTCTACAAGGTAGATGATCTAGAAAGATTATATGAAAAACTAGCCTACAAGGGCCGGGCCTGACCTGTCTAGGCTAGCTACTGATGGTCTACAAGGACTGCAGATGATCTACATAGAACATGTGGAAAAAGGCTTACAAGAGCCGCCTGACTGAACTTACCCAAGGTCTACAAGGTCCGTCCACGGGCAATCTCCAAGGAAAAACCTTGTCCAAGATCTAAAATGTGTCACTCTAAGACATGGAAACCTGATATGAGTTTGAATGAGTACATAAATAGCCAAGAGCCACGAGCACACCCCTTTATTCCTTTCTTTTATAAGAAACTATGTACATTTCATAAATAATAACTAATAGTTATGCTGTGCTTGAAGAGCAACGGTAGGGTAAAATCTCTTGCGTCTTCAAGACATTTTATGCCACCTGCCCTGGAACTGCTCGAACTGCCCGGAGAGCAACAGTAGAATAAACCTCTTACATCCAAGACATCTTATGCCACATAGTCTTGAAACTGAGCTCAAGAAATTGTTTATTGACACGTATTGCATTCCTCCTGTTTGACTTTTTCCTTTGCTTTTTGTTCCCAATCTACCATTACAGATTTTGTCCCACTTTCTTCCAGTGTATTTATCATATTTTCTCACATATGTTCCTGTAATGTCACATTTTTGTAAAGTAATGTGATCATTTTGTAATTCCTACTGTGAGTAATGTTTTTCATCCTCGTTAGTATTATACAGTGTACTAATTCAACGTATATAGCATCATTACAATTCTACTACTATGTTATGTCCCACACTGTCTGTCTAAGGGTGGCCTCACCTCTGCCTAAGCGTCATGCTTTTCGTGCTGGTCTCCTCTTGATAGTAACATTTTCATACATATAAATAATAGTATCCCATTTTATATATTTACAATACTGATTTATTATTTTATATTTGACTGTAATTACTACTATTGATAAATAAATGACTGGCTGGCTGGCTGACTGACTGACTTACAAGATTGATTGGGGTCATCTGCATCTAAATGTAGTATAACATTTGATCAAAATGTTTCCAGTCAGGAGATATTTCAGGAAAGGAATCTTTTGTAACAAATCCAAGGTACAGTATTGAAAGTAGCCCACCAAACCAAGTGAAAGTTAAACCTAAGCACATAAATATGATTTACATATACACATTATACAGTGTTTGAAATATGTCTTTGTTAAGATGGTAGAGGTTCAGGTCAAATAAACTTTATCAAGGTAACAGTATGTCAAGTCACTGTGGAGGAGAGTAGTGAAATTTCATATAATAGCCTGAAGCAATGCTCAAATATAACTTCTCTACAGTGTCTATGAATTGCATACACACATTATATATCATACATTATTACACATCATATCATTATATATATACCATGTATAATATCAGGGTGCTAGCTAGGACTTTTGGAAATATATTGTTTTCCATCAATTTGAGAAAAAAATCAGGGAAACTGAACTGAGAACAATAAAATAATCAAACTTTTAATGAGATTGGGAAGTTTTTTGCTCAATTTTTAATTGGGAAGATGACTGATAACGTCATCTTTAAGGGCTGGCTAACACCCTGAATATGTATACTAAATACTTTAACTTAATGCATTCGCTTTAATGTACTTATAAACCTTACACTTAATTTATTTAAGGTAACATTTAATACAAAATTTAAAGTAAAGGTGGTTGTCATCATCTGTTATTAAAATTAAAAAGAAATAAAGAGTAATGAAATAGAAGATTACATATTCATTAAAACAATTAAGTTTTTTATTAACAAATCTTCCTCTGTTAAATTGTGTATATATTGTCATTATATTTCTAATTTATTCTTTTATTAATAAAATCTTTCTCTGTTGAATTGTGTATTGTCATTATATTTCTAATATGCATTTTATAGTTTTATGCCTCTAAAGAAGAAGGCTTCCCAAAATCAAAACGGAGACTTCATTTCTTGAAATGTTAAAAATTATTTTTTATATTTTTTATCATCTCAAAAAATTGAGGAGAGAGCTTCCGCAAAATACAACAAAATGGCTACCAAAAAAGATTCATGGTCAAAGTCTCATAGAAATGTTAATTTTCAAAAACTTTATAAGTCGAAATGTAATTCTGGTCAAATACTTATAAACAGTGAAAAAAATTCCTAAGTTTGACTTTTTTTGCCCAAAACTTGGGACCGAGCGGACGAAATCGAAGAGTTCTGGCGAGTTCTTCTAGATTATCGCCACGAATGCTGGTACTAAATTTCAAAATGCTAGCGCTTTGGGAACATGGTCTATTAAGAAAACCAGGTTGCCGCTGCCACCACAAAGTGATAGCAATAGCCCATCCAAAACTTTGTTTGGTGGGCTAAAAATCGCTCTAAAAATATGTCAGGTCCACCCTAAGCTGCAGTGGGTACACGAGGCCGGGGAGTCTGGGGAAAATTTTCCAACTTGATGAAGTCACGAAATCACCCGGAAAACCCCCCAGACATATCTGGGGTTAGTCCCGGGTTTTTTTGTTTAAAAACATTTTTTTACCTCTCCAGACCACCGATGTTTCATTTAATAGCGAACATGACCTTCCGAATCTAACACAAAAATTACCAAAATGTTGAATATTTCAATCGGCTATAACTTGAAGAAAACTTACTCAAATTCCATGAAGTAAACTGTTCTAGAAAGCTGGAACCCTCCTAAATACATACGTATATAACACTTATTGGCTTCCGAAAGAAAAACACATTAATTTTTGAAAAATTCACCGAGCTATTATGTTTGAAATATAATAAATGTTCGAAAATTCAAATCGGTATTTTTTTAGCTCAAATCACAATTTTTTTTTTTTTTTTTAGCACCATGTGAATTTCGAGCTGTAATGGCCTCTATCCATGTCCTATAACTTTTTCTAATGTGTTGTCTAGGTATATACCTTGCAGAAAAAAGTAAAAAAAGGTACCCTCATCGCCTTACTTTTTTTTTTATTTTGCCAAAACTTTTTTTTTTTTGTATTTTTTTTTTTTTTTAAGTTTGATAATTCGGACGCTCTGTCTGAATCTCACCCAACATGTTATATATCATTAGAAAGATAATTTATTCACCTTTCATTTGCTTTTCACTCCATTAAAAAATATTATTTACTTTTTGAGATAATTACTAATTTGTAATGGCATGTAAATAAATCGCTCTGAAAATAGGTCAGGTCCACATGAAACAACGGTGAGCATATAGTAGTCTCGGGTATGGCACATCATAGTCTACCGTTTCCATTTGTTTTTTATTTAATTCCTAATAAAATAGCAGCTAGAGTTCAAAAAGTAAAATATCACACGCGCACTAACTTTGTACCTGTGTAGTATTTTCGTACCCTGTTTGCCTGGGTATTTTTTGCAGGTGGTAGTAGCGAGAAAAGGGTAAACGAGAACGGGGAGGTGTTTATCTGTGAAGGAGAGGGTTCCAGCTTTCAACAGTTTCATGGCATAAAAGTAAGTTTAGTTCAAGTTTTTTTTGTAGTAAATATTATCAGGTAAGGTCATGTTTTCGTAAATGAAACATCGTTGTATCTCTCCCCGCTAGATATTATATAGCACTATCTGGTTTCTGAGGGTTTTTGACTGTCCGTAAGTTACCCGAGGATAGCACCAGGATCCTTTTAGAATCTTAGAATCTTTTTGCGAGAAAGGTTTTCCAGAGCCAACCAAGAGAGACTTCTGGAGCTAATCAAATCACCCTCTGTCAGTGAAGGGGGCTTTGGTCATTTGAATTGGTAATTAATAATATCTCCACATTGGGTGGGGAAGCGAAACTCTCGAAACTTTCACTACTCATTCCAGTTTATTGAATGGCTTCGCAAGAGAATGTTTACATTTTTCGCAACTGCGCCTGCCATATTGACTTTCTTGGGATTAATTAACAGGATACCTCAAAATTACGTATTGCGACTGTAAGAGTAATCCTGTTATACTGGTAATGTTATTCTTGCACATGTGTCTTTGCCCTTTAAGATTTCTCTTTTATTGTTTCGTAATTTCTGCAAAAAGGTTCCAAGACTGCAAGAAGAAAACAATCACAAGATGGGAGAACCTACCACTAAAAAACCAAGAATTGGTTTAGAGTAAGTTAGTAATGCACTTGTATTTCTTTGGTGTTCGTGAAAGTGCGCACGCGCGTGTCCCCGTCGGCACCCAGTTTGCCTGCCATCATTATTCTGCACGAAGGAGCAAGACAGTGCGGCAGTGTGGCGAGCTGAGGTCGCAAGAGTCAGTCTTCGACGTCTGACCAATGCAAAAATAAATGAGAGCATGTTTTGATGGATAAAATCGAGTTAACACATTCAGGCAGACACTTTAATTTGCTGTTATACCTAGGGAGTTAACTATTTAGCTACCTGCAGTGCTAGCATAGCTAAATCTTTAAGAATGTTTCCTCCAAATCTCATAAGAATCATATCAAGAAATATACATGCTACATCATATTTGCTTAGAAGGTATGTTTTGAAAAATAATACCTTACAGGAAGAAATATTTATGGAATATTTCACGATTTTGCCCTAAATTGCGAAAATAATTTCAAAATTCACATAAAATTAGTCAGTGACAGCAATTCCAGACAATTTTTTTAAATTTTTTCACACTTTGTAAAAAATAATTCATCAGAAAGTGATTTTCAAGAAAATAAAGGTCATTCATAGCAGTCACCGTTTATGGTTCTTGAGATGCATGGTAAAGATGCATCTTAGGAAGAAAAATGGCCGCCAATGGCATTCAAAAAATGCTGCCATTATGGAATATTAAAAACTTAAGAAAAAAGAAACTGCAGGGGAATTCCAATTATTTACTACACCTTGAAATCTTTTAATAACCGATCCGAACCGTATCATCAACGAAGTAAAAATAATACAGTGCACGGTTGAAACTATTAGAAACTGAAATTTGTCAACAAACGAATTATAGCCTATGTGCATGTGTAGAGTAGTGCAATTTTACGGAATCGCATTACCAAAGTAGATATTACAAAATCAGTTTCCCATGCTTTAAGATGCAAAAAAACTGCACTGTGCTATTGTAAACAGTGAGAAAGTTATATATGCGTTCATAAAGTTAAACAATTTTCAAGGTTTTTGGCATGACGTCAAATATTCAATCGTGACAAATGAAAATGAATCACGAAATAAATTTATTTTTATGTTTCAAAATTTTGTTGTTTTGCTGACAAATTCACAAAAGCCTGCAGTTTGGATGGCCTGCTTTTCCTAATACACCATGTTCCCGAAGTGATACCAGTTTGAATTGGGTACCAGCGGGCGAGGAGACATTTTGAAAGGGCGCACAGATTTTTCCACTCGCAAGTTTTGGCAAAAAGGATCCAAATTGTGTTTTCAGTCCAATGGACAGAAAAGGTGTGGTACCATCTTGAAATTTGCCGATACAATTCTAGGCAATATTACAAGAATGCTGGCCAAAGTTTGGTTGAGATTGCTATGTATCTCTTATTGTTGTTGGTAGTGGCCTGCTTTTCTTAGACCTGGTTACTAAAGTGCTACCATTTTGAAATTTGGTACCAGCACGCAAGGCGATGTTTTAGAAAGACTTGCCAAAAAAAATTTAATTTTACTTACAAAATTATGAAACTGCTGGCAAAACTTTTTCGATTTCTTAGACTTCGGACCGAGAATCGGCGAAAAAGGGATTTTTTCTAAAGTGGAGACTATGACTTTCCAAAATTCAGGAGACTGACCACAGGAGGAATGGTAACCTTGTATGGATACAGAATACTAAATTATTAATTACTCCCAATGTGAATTAGAAATATAATGACAATATATGTATACACAATTCAACAGAGGATGATTTACTTAATACCTACTACCTAGTAATGATAATGACAATATATGTATACACAATTCAACAGAGGAAGATTTTTTTAATAAAAAAATGGATTGCTTAAAAAAATTGTAATCCTCTATTTTATTATTCTTTATTTATTTTTAATTTTAATAACGGATTATGACGACCACTCATTACTTAATTCTGATATCGAGAAAAGTCAAGTCTTTATCTGTATTGTTTAAATAAAGCATCAAATGGGGGTATAGGCAACTTTTAGTCTTTTCATGCATCCAAATAAAGGCTGAAACACTCAAAATAGGTATGCCCAAAGAATCCCTGGATATGACACTGGATATATATTTTTTTAATTTTCAGGCATTTTTTTGATTTCTACATTTAAATGACACATCTAGAACATTACATTTATAGGGAAGGCATGTTGGCTGGTATGGGAAATCCATTACTTGACATATCAGCAGCATGTGATGAGAAATTTTTGCAAAAGTAAGTATTCTTTTATATCATACTTTGTATATACAAGGGTTTCATTGCTTTTCCCGTCTATATAACCTGTTATATGATTTTGTCTTTGTTAGTGCTTGGAAGAAGAATAATCACTCCCACACAATCTTCTGATAACATTTTTTTAATTTGCTTCTATATTCTATTACATAGGTATGAATTAAAAGCAGACAATGCAATCTTAGCTGAAGAGAAACATATCCCAATGTGAGTATCAAAAATATCAAGTTTTATCGTAATATGTTAGATAATATAGTTTTGGTTATTTGTGTTCTGTTTAATTTGTGATAATTGGTAAATTGGAAATTGGAAATTTAAACCAATTCAAGTTCCTGCGGTGTAGACCAATTCATGTTTGCTACAGCATGCGTTTATATGTCAATTTACTTAAAAACTATATAAAAAATACTAACTATTAATAATATTACATGACAATACAAAAAATTCACACATTTTAAAAGCGAAGTTAAAATTAGTACAATTTTTAAAGCAAAATCAACTTTCAAGCCTTGAAATAACTGCCGGACATCACATATGGAGGAGCGTTTTTTCAGTTTAGCTTTCAGCTATCCAGCTGAAAACTAACTGAAAAAACACTCTTTAACAGGCGATTTCCAGCAGTTATTTCAAGGCTTGACTTCTGTGCATCACAAAAAAACAAAACATTTCTCCTATCGCCTGAATGGATCACTACTCTCTTAACTTGAACATGCTATGATTGTCAGTTTATTTTTGCTTGTAGGTATCAAGATATGATTTCTAAGTTCAAGGTAGAATATATAGCTGGTGGTGCTACCTTGAATACCATGAGAGTAGCACAGGTAGGTAGTTCAGTACTTGAATAAGAGCAAATAATCACTGTGGATGAGTGATTCTTGAGCATAGCTTCAGGCTACAAAGCCTGTAGCTATGACCAAAATCCCTCCTCCACAGCGATTATTTACTCTTTGTTTCGACCACTGTAGTTATATATCTATTTCAAAATTATTTTACAAATATTATCAATGTTGAATTTTTATTTAGGTAGGTAAAAACTATGTCAAAATGTCACACCTACTCTCCCATGCCTAATATTAGGGGGTGTAATAATAGGTGGGTGGTGTTTTGGAGAAAATTATTTTGGTAACTTTTGAAATGTCTAAAAAAGTGTTTGTCTTGCATAGTTAGTTATGCATAAAAATGTATTCTGAACATGGAATAATTCAATGAGAAAAAATGTAGGCACAGAAACCACATAGTTGCTATGCTTCATATTGTCATTTTTTTCACTTAGATTTCATGGAATTCATTATGCTTAGGTCTAGTAAAATAATTGCCTTAATGTATGATGAATAAAAATAAAAACAGAAGCTGCTTTTATAACTTTTGTAATAAAAATGTTTTTATTTTTTTTATATGATTGCTTTTAGTGGCTAGTACAAAAACCAAATGTAATATCCTATTTTGGTTCCATTGGTAAGTGTTCATGTATACTTATATACTTGTATTACTTCAGTTTCTTTCTATAGTCCCTGTATAAATGAACAGAAGAGGTAGCAGCAAAAAGAGCAGTTGCAATATTAATTGCCGTTTTATAGACCATATTTCTCCTTTTTCAAACCATTCAATTTGTTCTTCTCCATAGGAAATGATGACTATGGTAAAACATTAGTAGAGAAATCAACAGAAGCCGGTGTAAACATGAAACCACAACTTAACAAAGAAAATAGTACTGGCACCTGTGCGGTACTTATTACTGGCAACAAACGATCATTAGTTGCTAATCTTGCAGCAGCTAATCATTTTAAAAAGACTCATTTCGATCAAAAAGAAAACTGGGATATAGTTGAGAAAGCAGATTATTTTTATATTGGAGTATGTTGTTGTTGCTTACTTATTTGTTTCTTTAAATTGGTCATCAAGAAAATAGTGATGCAAGAAATTTTGAAAAACGGCGCTCTAAAGACTATCGATTTTGCATCACATTTTATGTGATCACAAACAGGCCTTAAAACAAAGGAATTATATATTGAGAGGAAAGCTAAATTTGATCCAATAGAATTAGTTAAGGAAAGCTAACTCTTTTCACCCTGAGCATTTTTAAGCATTTTTTTGAGATTTTTTTTTTGAAGAGTACACTGCCTGTGGGTTGCCGCTCCTGGGTACATAAGTCACGGCGCTCCTAAGTGTCGCAGTCTGAGGGAAAAGGTATGAGATCAGGATGTAAAAGGTTAAATAAACTATTCAAATTCAAAGTCTCATAAACTTGAATAAATTGTTAGGTGGCCTCTCTGTACTTCTGTATGGTTTAAAAGTCACTTTAATTTAGTATTAGCTACTTTAAAGGAAGAAATCTTTGTGAAAACAAAATTTCGCGAATTTTGGGCATTTTCCTGAAATCAAATTCTCTTGAAAAATTTGTTTAAATTAAATTCGCGAAATTAAATTCTTACGAAACATCTGTTTTATGCCAATTCGCAAAATGAAATTCTCACAAAAATTAATTTCCGACATTTAAATTTTACCATTTTTCCGTCACACGTTTTTGGGGGTTTTTTTCTTTTTTTTTTTCTTTTTCTCTTCTATTATCTAAAATATCCTTAAAGGGATTCCGAGGTAAATTTGTAGAAATATATGTGTATATGTAATTGCAGATGACAAAGTTTGAGTAACCTATAGACATACGTAGATATAACTGTCCATCTGCTTTCGTCTCACCTTGTATTCACCATATTCACGAACGCCTTTTTATTTCTGAATATTATATGGTCCTTCATTGTTAAGAAATTAAAGTTGTTCCTTTAAAGTATGTATATAAAAAGTACCATAAAAAGTCTCTTATGGTTGTAACGGTTATTCAATTTGTGAATTAACATTAAATAATAATATGTACTGTACTCATTTCCATTTAATTTATAATTTTCTATATCATAGGGATTTTTCCTCACCGTCTCACCAGAATCAATATTAAAACTTGCAACACATGCATCTGAAAAAAATAAGGTAAAAATTATATTCAGACAGATATTATTTGGTTATGGTTATTACTCTACTTATAAATAGAATAATGAAAGTTGTTGAATATATATAGAAAGAGGTATTCATGTCTGAAAATAGCTGTCAGTGTCTAATGATTGTGATTAATATCATTTGCTTTCTTTTATAGTATTGTATGATGAATTTGTCAGCACCCTTCTTGTGTCAATTCTTTTCTGAACCAATGGGAAAGTGTATACCATATGTTGATGTTCTCTTTGCTAATGAATGTGTAAGTACATGTGTAAAGAGTGATCTGACAACAAACTTGATGTTGATTGATTTCTGTGGTACGGAGGCATAAAGTATCTATAAGCGAGTTCCTTTAGTGTTACTTTCGGAAATTTTTTTGGCATTCGCGAAATTATAACCCTGCGAAAATTAGACTTTTTGGGTCGATTTATTTTTGCAAATTGATGTATTTGAGCATATTTGCCAATAATTTGCAACACATTTAATCTGCAAAAATGTATCACCTCAACCAGGGATTTTTTGAAAATACCATACCCAGAGAGGGGATGGTTACCAATCTTTCTGCAGTGATTATTTGTCCTTTGGGCAAAACCTTGTTCAAAGCTGCAGTAAAGACGCTAGAATGACGTTTCAACTGTTGTTTTGGGTTATATGTAACAAATTGCTGAGTGCATACATCCTGCATGTTTGGTTCTATAAATGTATATATACATTTTGCTCAACACATCTTTAGTTCTTTATGTTTTAAAATCTTTTAGGAAGCTGTAGCCTTCTCCAAACAACAGAATTTTGGTGTAAGTAATGTATTTATTATTTTTTACTTTATATGAAGAAAAAAAGTTTCCAACAAGATCTATTGATAAAATATAGCCTATATTATCCAGATCTACTCATTAAATGAATAAGATAAGATCAGTGGAGTTTTATTAATGTATTTGTTTTTGTTATAATCGTACTTGGTTATTTGGTTGTTTAACCTTCCTAAGATAAAGATGTAATATGACGCAACATAAGTAAAAATGAATAAAACATAAGCATGCAATAAACAAAATAACTTGTATTACTTGCTCAACATAAATGAGATGCAAATATAAAAGGAGAGTTATCGTGATTATCCAGAATCTGTTGTGTTAAATTAAACTTTCAAATAAATCTGGTAACAACCTATCAGAAACAGGATATTGATGCCGTCGTGTAAAATCGTTAAAGGCTATACGAATTCAGAAGCAATCCTGTCACCTAGGATTAGGAATGTGTAGCAGGAGAATGTTTTAATGGTTTAATACAGTTCATACCTTCATAAACGTGTGTCGAAATGCAGTTTGTTTTTCCAAGGTTTAAAGTAAATAAAATGTGTTTTCTTTTCTCTAAATATTGTCGTGTGCTTAGGTATTGACCCTTATTCGTCTCCTCAGGATTACAATTGTACACTTCATAATACGTTTGAGGTAGGAGTAACCTCTATTTCTAAGTTGGTGTCAGCCTTTACGTCAATTTGTCGAAAGCGTTTTCTGGATTTTCAATTCGATCTGGGTAGTATTGATCAAAAAGGGATTATTTTTCACCGTCATCTAAACTTTTATTCAATTCTGGAAAAGAACAATGTTTCAATTATTTTGACCTGCTTATTTTTATAAATATTAGACTGAAGACATTAAAGAAATTGCTTTGAAAACTGCTGCTCTTGAAAAAACAAATAAAAATCGTGAACGAATGGTGATATTTACGCAGGGTTGTGAGCCAACTATATGTGCGTTTGGTAGGTTAATCTCTTACATTTATTACTCTACAATGATGCCTTGAACCTTTGTAACTAGTGCCACTTGGGTAGTCCGTTTGAGTAGGCAGTGGTTTATACTCAGTGCTTTATGTTAAGTTTAAAGTGCACTTGGGTAGTCCGTTTGAATAGGCAGTGGTTTATACTCAGTGCTTTATGTTAAGTTTAAAGTGGTCTTACGTTCAGGGTGAGAGACGGTATTTTATAATGTAAATGGTCATCTCTTACAAACTGAATATATTTTATTCTCAATAGATTTATATTAACCCTATTTGGGCTAGGCTTTTTAGGGTTCTGTAAGTCTGGGGAGGGGGGCGGTCTTATGAGGCCAACTCCTGCATACTTTAAGGGCACAAACTTTCGCGGGCACGAACTTTCGCGAGGAAAAATATTCGCAAAATTTTTGGCTTTAACTTTCGCGAATTTCTAATCATTGCAGAATTTTAAGGTTAAAACTTTCGCGATTCGGAAAAAAAGAGGAATTTTGTTAACAAAAACTTTCGCGATTGGAGAAAAAAATGACAATTTTTTTCAATGATAGAAATAAATTTCTTTTAATGAAAGTAAAAGTGAGAAAAACAATTCATTCATTTGTTTCTTTTTGCAAAAAATCGAAGACATTTCGTTCTTCGATCTCTTCCCACTCCGAATCGCCATCACTTTCAGCGTAATCAGTAGCGCAGTGCACTTCCAGTTGGTCTGAAGTGATAGTCGTTACTTCTTGCAAATCTTCCGCCGGGACCTCGAGTAACATTTGATCTATATCATTGAATGGATCAATCGAGGGTAGCTGGCTTGAACCCAATTGAAGTGCATCCGATATTCCAGCCGCTCGCCATCCGCTTTCAATATTTTCGATGCCCGTCTCCGTTGTCATGTGATTGTAGAACTCCACAATCCAGGATGCCTGGAGGGGTTTGAGAATGGTCAATTGCAATTTCACGGTGACGTCTTCCAAACTTACGCCATCATCAAGTTGTTGCTTCACTTTTCGAGAATACCACTCGTTGAACTTCCTTTTAAGAAAACGTTTCGCGTAGCCGTTAACTGTAAGATCAAGAGGTTGATAATACTTAGTCATGTTAGGGGGGACGTTAACGAAGCATATGTTGTTTTCTTTCAAACATTCAAGTACAGGAGCTGTCATTTGTCCTGTGAATACATCCATAATGACTAAAGCCATTTGATCGTCAGGCAAGTCATGCTGCAAGCGTTGATTATGCATGTATGGAATGATGATTTCTTTCAAATACTTTAATGACTCTTGTGTGTTGGAAAAGTGCTTTGGGTTAGCACTGAGAGAAAAACCAGCTGGAAATTTGAACTTCGGAATACTTTGCGTTGTCTTGCCTGCATAGATCAATTGTATCGGTAAAAATGAACCAGCCAACGAAATTCCAAATGTCCCCGTGATACATCGCTTATCTCCACTCCCTTCAATAGTAACATTAGTGCTACCTTTTTCTGCAAGGGATTCATTTCAAACAGGAACATACTTGATGGGGGATCTGGTCGAAATTGACGATGAGGGCATGTGGAATTTTATACTGTTCCACTTTCGATACAATGTCGTGAAGGAAAAGGAATTCGATCTCTTTTCGCGCTCCATCGGGAATATCAATTTTAGAAGAGGTTTTCCTTCTTTTAACAAAGTTCATTCTTTTAAACAAGCTTTTTGCCCAGCGGCTCGATTCGATGTCAATGATGTCACCCACAATATGAGGGTATTTACAAATTAGAGCCGTGGCTGTTGCATTTGCTACAGTAGTGTTGACGACTCCTTCTCTTTTACTCAATGCTCGAAGGTATTTTTGTACCATTTCATCCAGATCACCTAACATTAAGGACCGGTCAGTTTGGTGAGTGTACTTAGGTATGGTTTTGGATGGGTCACGGTGTTCTTTTTTAGCTTGTTTTAGGCCTTCGTAATATCTTGCTTTGAATGATCGCACTGTGCTTTCCTTCAAGTTAGGGAATTCTGAAATAAATTTCCTAACAGCAGCAATATTTCCGCATTCAGCAGCGTATTTCCCAATAAAGTATCGTTGTTCACCTGTCCACTTGTGATACTTGTTTTTTCGTTGACGTTTATCGGTTAAGTGAAAAGTAATTTCGCTTATATTATGTGCATCAATGTTACCGATTTCAGATGTGACCGCCTCAACTATTATATAAAGAAAGAAAATAATAATTTGAAAAATCCGTGGGGTGAGAAAGAAAGTTAACAAATTGAATGAAACCTTGGTGTTACAGGCCTGCAAACCCAAATAAACAAGTCGTATGGTACTGTTATAATTTTTGTTCTTTAAAAAAAAAACGTGTATAATTTTATACATACCTTGCTGATCTCTTCCGTTAACATCAGAAAGATTTGGATTTCCAGGTTCTTCTTGGTGATGGTGTACAATGGATTTTTCTTTTGACTTTTCCTGTTTTCTCAGAAAAGACATATTGCGTTGGTTCTCGTCAAAAAGAGAAAGAAGTTTTATACATACACACAAGGTCAAGTGGAACTTTTTTCTCACTGAACTCCATCTTACTTAATCTTTAAATTGATTCCATATTTTAGAAAAAGAAAAACTCTGAGATGGAGTACATTAAATGAATAAAACAAATTTTGAACGTTGAAATAAGCATTAATGTTCTGTTTACACATTTGTGTCAGAATAAATGAATGAATCGAACGACTTTTTCTTCAACACAAGAACTCTTAGAAAGAATTCCTATAATGGAGAAGACATATTTTTTTACCGCGGCAGTCAGAGGTTTTCACTATTATCGTCGCAGGTACTGGCAGCCATTAGAAAATGAAAAACTTTTCTGTATGCATGAATCAAAAAACTTGTTTGACCGTTTTGCGATAAAAACAACAAAAGAAAATGGAGACATCGTTGGGCATTTACCCAAAGAGATCTCGCGTGTTACAAAGTATTACTTGGATCGAGGTGCTACTATGCATTGTCAGTTGTCTTCTACACGGTACAATCGTTCCCCGTTGGTTCAAGGTGGGCTCGAGATAGAATGTCGTGTTGTAATTAAAACACCGGCAACGATGCTACATCAGAAGTTGACTGAACGCTATTTACAACTGGTGGCAGAAATTTACACTAAGCCAGATAAAGATACTTTGATTGGGAGCATTTTTAATTTTACAATGATGTTGCCACCGACCATGCCACAAGCTAATCCTGAAGGGCAAAGAAAAAAGAACCGTAAAACCTCGACTAGTAAAAAGGGCAAAAGCAGAGACATAAGAGATATGCTACCTTTAGCCCCAGCACCGAAATTGAAAAAAACGGACAACAATACAAATTCAATTGTTATTGATTGATTTAGTGATTTATCGCTATTGCAAATATATGTATTGTTAATCTTAATTTGTCTTCTCTAATAGTTGTATACATATGCGTTCCTCAATCCCTTTAACTTTTGAAACAAGGAAAAAAATTTGATGATTTTTTTTAAAACTTTCTGGAAAAAACTTTCGCGAATCACAATCCAACCGCAATTTCACGAAGAAAACTTTCGCGAATTTTTCCTTTACAATATTCCGCGGCACAAACTTTCGCGAAAATGTCCAAAATTCACGAAAAATATATCTCTATATATATCTCCTGCGCATGCCACTATTGGTTTAGGCCATCTGGTTTAGGGGCCTTCAACAATCGATGTTCATTTGTTTAACGGATTTGGACCGTTTAAGGGGGAAGGAAGAGGGTATAACTAGAGAGTCATTGAAAAAAGGTATGAAAATCTCTCTCCACACAAACCTCATCGTTTCGCATTAATTTTTCATTGAAAAATAAGAAATCCATTCTGTGCCTGTGCCTTGATAACAACTTGTGTACCATATTTGTACTTTTGTTATTTCAAAAATTTACAGACCAAATATCGCTCCTCAGACCAAAAATATCTCTTACAAGAGCGTTTATAGTGATAATTTGCAGACTGCAAAGAATCTTCCAAAGAGATTTAGTCCTTGGTAATACAATCAAATCAGCGAAGAAATCTTGGACGGCGCAGCCTAGCAGGTTGTTTATGATGCTAGCGAAAAGTTTTCTGAGGCTGTTAAGAGGGGAGGGGGTTAAATACCAATCGGTCAGATGCCGTTAAAAAAACTGAAAATTGTTTGTCGAAGGCCCCTTAGTCATAATATAATGATAACTTATGAACGTTCCTAATTTAAAAAGCTATAAGATAATTGCAATTTAATTTAGTCTCTAAAAATATGTTTTTTACTGTAATTGCTATTTCGTTCCTCAGGTAATTAATGTTAATTGTTTGTTTATACTTAGTTACTAATGTAAAGTTCCTCGCTAAACGTACTGTATATATGCGATGTAATTATCTTTTTATATATTTATGTAATTATATTCTATACATTTAAGATAAAATCCCGTAAATATTGTATCCACAAGTAAACTACAACTATTTACATCAAGAGGAGGTGTGGCCGTAGGAACGGAATATCTATCTTCGGTCAAGGTAAGGATGGCAAGAGTTTACTGACAAGCCCTAATACTAGGGATTAATGACTAGGGTTTACTGATTATCCCTAATAACCCTAGCATAATTAGGGTTATTGATAGGTTATTTTAAAGCAAAATAAATAAATAAAAGCATGGAAAAAAGATTGATGTGATGGTGTATTTAATGTTTTACATTTTTGATACAAAACTGTCACAATTCTTCTCTTTAGATTTCAAAGATATCTTTATTTAGCTAACTAGATGGCTTTAAAGTACCTATTATCAGAATAAATTATTATATAGACTGTAGATAATGGCAAAACCTAACTTTTTGAAAGTGATAATACTTGGGGATGGCGCAGTTGGTAAAAGTGCTCTTATGAATCGTTTTGTAAATAATAAGTTTGATAGCCAATCATTTCACACCATTGGAGTAGAATTCTTGAATAAAGAAGTCAAAGTTAAGAATGAGACATACACATTACAAATATGGGATACAGCCGGACAAGAACGATTTAAAAGTTTGAGAACACCTTTTTATAGGTAAGTTATTGCATTGGCTGGGATTAATATTCACTTAAAGATTACACCAAAATAATGTTGAAAAATCCAAGTTATATATATATATGATTAAACGGCAAGTACAAAATGCACATACTGAATATTTTCTATAAGAATAGTTATGTATACAGAACCATGGTTTTTGACACTCCATCGTGCATGTTTTTTTATTAAATGTAATTTAATTATTAGCCTGGTGATTATAATATACAGTATGTATTATACATGTAGACTAAATTGTAAGGTTCATCACTCTTGATACAGTAATACATATCTGTACTTATTAGTAGTCACTTAACACAATTTCGCTCGAATTCGATTGTTAATCTATAGATCTACCATACAGCACGCGGTAGGTACACCTATTTTTCTTTTAAAGATGAAATAGAAATTACAAAATCAAGGTTAAGACTTACCTTGGCTTGACATGCTGTCAAATGATACCACAAAAACAGTTCAATAAGTATTATATAACTGTATAAAATGAAAGTGTAACTACAGTACTGTATGTAAATGCGAAAGTATAAGTATATCGAAGTAAGAATTTAGATCCGTATATGGAAGCCATATTGGAAACACGTTGTTTTTGCTGTTTGAGCGAACTTAAACGATGGAGTGTTTAAGATTGTTCTGTAAAATAATTACTTTTAATTACAAAATGGCACGGAAGAAGTGATTGCTATGTAAAATACTATAAATATTGAAACTGAGACCACATTTTATCAATATTTCTTTGTAATTTATCGTAAACAGAGTACTGTAACCATTATATATTGTGTTTTCAGTACTTTTTTATATTGAAGACAAAGTGAGTAATAATTTAATATACAGTACTGTAGGTAGTATGCGGTATGCATTTTGTACTTGCCGATTAATTAAACAAACCTGCCGGAATAGTCGTTTTTTACCCCTATCAAATAAATGATAGATACTTCTCAGATATTAAGTGTACCAGATACCACGGTTATTTTAGATGAATGTAACTAATAGTTGTTCTATGGGCTCAACTGACCTGGATTTATTAAATGTGAAATATATTTTTTGCTCTGAAATTCTGTGAAATATATTTTTTCTACTTTCCTTCAGACAACAAGCTTGTACCTATTTTAGATCACTCGTAGCAGGAAGTGCAGCTTTTTCGAATGTGACTTTAATATAGGCCTTCAGCCATCCTATATGGATGCGTATGACTCGCCTATTGTAACTTAAATAACGAGTCTCATGTTACCCATTTCATGTGAGTGATGTCATCATTATCCTCATTGTTCATTGTTATTGCTATAATGTGGATCGTTACCTTATTTACTAAACTGCAGTACCAATGAATTGTTTAGCGTTACCCTTTAGGGTAATTTTAGAAAATTGAAACAATGGAACCGAAACTCATTTACCTCAAGAAATTTTGTGGCTTGAACAGGAACAATGTAGGAGCAAATAGCAAATTCAATCTTGTTTGGTAGAAACTTTTTATTTCAACTTTTAGAGTTGCCGATCCTACATTTTTGTGAAAAATATGTTTTTTTTGCAAACCGACCAACCCAAAAAAATTACTTTTGTTGCCCTTAGAACAACCAATTAAGTTGCCTTTGCCTTATTGGAAATCACTACTCTGATGTGGGAACAGGAGAAATGATCAATGTGAAGGAGGTTTTAAATATTGCTTTAGGTTATACATTCTTCATATTTGGTCAAAAGTGGCATACTTTTGGTACATAGTTACTGTATGATACTTTTTCTTTTAGGGGTTCAGATATCTGTTTACTTGTTTATGCAGTTGATGATGCACAAAGTTTTTATAATCTTGATACCTGGAAAAGGGAATTCTTATATTATGCTGATGTGAAAGATCCAGATTTATTCCCCTTTATTGTGTTAGGAAATAAAGTAGACTTACCATCTCATGAAGTACCCCTAGACCAGGTTGCTGCTTGGTGTCAGGATAATGGCAAAATGCAGTGTTTTGAAACTAGCGCAAAAGACTCTATAAATGTTGAACAAGCATTTAATACATCAGTTGAAAGATGGTTACATCAAGAACAGAATTTTGATAAGCAGATGAAACCTGGTGCAAATTATACCACTCAAGTGAACTTAAAGAAGCAAGGGAATAATACAACTAATGATGATAAATTTTGTTGCTAATTATTCAGAGGTATCTTGACAATAAATTAAATTACTTACAAACATTAAAAAATTGACACATTTTGTTACTCTTGTTTTTAATTGCTTCTTCAGTTTCTTTGGGGTTAATTACAAGCTATATTTGCTGACTCTAGCAAAATAATACAGTCACAGTGATCGAAATAAGAACAACTAATCACTGTGGAGGAGTGATTTTTGAACATAGCTTCAGGCTTTGTAGTCTGAAGCTATGCTCAATATTCACTCCTCCACAGTGATTATTTGCTCTTATTTAGACCACTGAACTAAACATGCATATACCCAGTGAGCACACAACGTCGGATCAACGTTGAAACACTGTATTGTGGCACAAAAATTCTAGTGCTTTATTAACTTAAAGGAGATTGATGTTTCTGTGATTAATTTTCATGGATTTCATGAATTTTAGAGAAAAAAAAATCCACATAACAGTTTTTACAGAAAATTTACAATAACCTCAGTTTATGACTGTAAACAGTATTTATAATGATTTGCTAACAAATGGATTTAATGACAATCTTAACTAAAATATGTGTACCAAGCCGGAATATATAACTACCGGACATCACCTGTGAAGGAGTGTTTTTTTGGTATAGTTTTCAGCTTGTGCACTACTGTAACCTCGGTTTAGTTGTCATTACCAAACAAATGTTTCATACTTTACTTCCTAAGATCAGTAGCTCTTGTTTTCACCTGCATGGTTTCACCTAATTAGATATAGTTTTTACAAATTTGTCCACAAAAAAGTTTACGGTCATTAATTAGGTACATGCACTATGCTCAAAATTTGATTCTCGAGATTCCATCATATGACTAAGCCAAATGACTGTGATTTCTATGCTTGCTGTCACCTAAGTTCACCTTTAGTGCCAATATAATTTATGGTTTAACATATGGCATTATTTGTAGCTTTAAAATTATCCATTCAAAGATTATATATAAAGTTAATTTTTCTTGTAAGCTAACTTTGATGTAGCTTACTGCACTAATATTTTCACTTCTTTATGTCATGCAGAACAGCACGATTCATCGAGGAACACCACCATTCACATGTGATCACGTGGCATTGGCTATCGATCATGAGTGGTCATCCTCTTATGAGATGTTTATATTAAAACTTGCGAATCATCTATTGTTATCCAGTGCTAAGAACAAATAATCGTTGTGGAGAAGGGGATTTTTGAGCATTGCTTCAACCTATAAAGCCTGAAGTTATGCTCAATAATCGCTCCTCCACAGTAATTATATGTTCTTATTTTAAGCACTGGTTATCCAACCTCATTCACAGGAATTAAAATGCCTGCGTATGAGGTTGCTACAAGCTCCCACATAAATATTTGAGACGAAGTGAAATTCGTGGAAAAATTCGAAACTTCAACTCAGACAAAAAAAACCCTTGATTTATGTGTATGCTTGTAGTCATCAATTATTCAAATACTTTTGTTATATTCTTTGTACGTTAGAATTGCATTTAATTTTTATGAAAATATATAGAAGTCCATGAAACGTTCTTTTGATTCCATCAAAGTCTTTCGATAGCAAACTATAGAAACCATCTAAAAACGAACTGTAATTTGAAGCAATAAAAAGAAATATTGCGTATTGTAACCAATTTTCTTCGTAATTTGTAGCTATACAACTTTGCTTTTTTTTTTATAAACAATGGCCAATGTGAATTTGTGGTGTTGATATAACAGAAAGGGTCCACTTTTTCTGTTTCTAAAATACTGTAAACAATTTGCTTCAAAATATCTAATGATGCCAAACAATTGGTAAACAATTTTTTAAGGAAAATTTCAGATATTTGCTAAACAATTATTGGAGCGACCTAAAAATTGGCTTGTTTGTTTTTAAAAAAAGTTGCAATTCGTAACTTTTTATTTCCCTTGTTAAATTCCCCTCTACAATTCGGTTTTCCCCTCTATTCTTATTTTTCTTTGAACTTGTCTGATTAAACTTCCCTGCCAGCACATGACGGTTTTTAACCCTATTAGGTATGGGAGGGTGGAAGTGCCCCCGGCATTTACATTTGGCGATAATTTTTTTTTTTATTAATGGTATGGTATTGAAATTTGGTGACTATTCCCAACTTTTATCAAGGATTTTGACCATTAATTTTTTTTTGGAATTTTAATGTTATTTTTCTTAATTCTAAACAGGGGGGAAATTTTTTTTGAAACTGGTTTGGAACTTTGGAACTGGTATGTGTTAATTATAGAAATACTAAATGAAATATACAAAAGTATTGAAAAATACAGACCAGATTTCATATTTTACAGACCATTACTGATGACGTCATAGCAGGTACTAATGTTTTGTTGTATTGGGTTTTTCTATATGTGTACCAGGTTTCACGCCATAATAAGTATTAGTGGTTCGGAAATAAAAGACCACAAACTTTTTACAATATTTTACACTATTGATGACGTCATATCAGGTGCCAGTGACGTCATCAAATTACAAAAAAAATAATGTCAAACTGTTTATAGTGACGTTTTCTATAAATGTACCAACTTTCATGTCATAACTATTAGTGGTTTAGAAATAAACGCCACAGCCACTTTAGAGCATTTTTCGTTATTAATGACGTCATGACAGGTATAAATGACGTCATCAAGTCATTTATTTTTGGTCAAAGTGTTTGTATTGATTTGTTTTATAAAAGTCTATCAAGTTTTGTATCATAAGCATTGGCGGTTCTGAAAAAAATGGCCGCGGGGACTTTATGCCTCCCCCCCCCATGACTACACGGGCCAAAAAAGCCTATGCCTAATAGGGTTAACAAATGCGATATACTTTTATTACCAAAATTAAGTAGAAGCGTTTCTCGGAAAAGCCACATTATCGACAAACTTTTAATATATTTTCAATTGTTTTCAAGTTTCACTATAACGACTCAAAGAACGATGACAATATTTTGTACAAACATGCTGGATGATTTGGGAATGCTCAAAAAAGATGACACATAAAAAAAAAATCCATCATGTCGGAATTATGGTCGATTTTCTTATTACATCATTTTTTATAAATCCGAAAATCGGAAATTTGTAGTGCGCAACTATCATGAGACAGCTTTTTACGTTCATACTTGCGTCTTGGCACACGATATTGTCAATCAGTAGCCCCATACAAAATTTTCCTATTGTGAAAACGCGTTTTCTCGACTGTTTCATGAATTTCCGATGGTCTCGTAGCAACAACGACTTTTTTATTTTTTATACGGTTTGTACTCGTTCGCGTTTACGACATCTCGAACTCACACAATAGTATTTTCAACAAAATCATAATGACGGATTCAGGCAAGAACAGTAAACAAAACAAAATATCCCAAAAACATGCACTGATGCATATATGCCCTCTCCCATGCCTAATAGGGTTAAGGTGAGATAGTGTATAGAAATATATATAAGATACGTACTTGTTTGCATCTGCAAAAAATATTGATCAATATCAGACGCACATTGAAACTGCTGCATTTCTAAAGATAATTAGAAGGTTTATCATTTTCAGCCGTCGGATAAGTCAAAATAAACTCATAATTACGCTAATTTAGGATCATCGGCCTGGTGGGTGAAGGCAGAGTCTTCGTTTTTAAATAAAAAATTAAAAAGTCGTTGTTGCTAAGATAGTTTCTATGACGTGCCTTATGTTTCAAAATTGATTTTTAGTGTGAACTCGTTACATAAGACTGGCGAGAAGTTAAATTTGCG
>JAULBZ010001205.1:0-23603 GCA_032360805.1 Neoturris breviconis | reverse complement strand
GCGTATTAACTTTTAAGAAATCAACAATAGCATAAAACAGTCAAGTCGCTAAAAAGCTAAAATACGCCTTAAAAATAACGTGAAGTTAGAATAAATTATCTAATCTACTAGTCCCTAACCGATTGCATGCTACACAAACCCTGGAGATAGCATATTTATGTTTATTTAGTAACTATTGAAATTTGCCCCTCCAGTAGTAACTGTAGTTACCGTGCCGGCACGTAGCGTTTTTTCTACGTCAAAAAGACGTTGTTTTGATGTTTCTGACGTCAAACAACGTCTTTTTGTACGTTAAAAAACGCCACTTGGCCATTGGTTAACATGTTCATATAATTAAACTTTATGTCATTGATAAGCACCTCAACTTTATCCTATTTATATTTCTTATCCAACTTTATAAAAAAAAATTTCCTAATATATCCTGTTTGTGTATTGACGTCAAACAGTCAAACAATATGATTAAACTCGGAACATAGTTTAAGTGCCGTTGTTCAAGCATACTCAATGGTCACACGACGTTAATGTTCAGTGTCAGACCCACTGGATTCTAAACTACAGAAGATAAACCATGGCCACACGACGTCCAATTAACTTTGGGTAAAAGAATATCTGAGTACCTTTATTGCACAAATCTCATATTTATCTTACGTAAATAACTAAAATTCACAATTCACTGTTGAAACACATGTCTAATATTTAACCTATGAAGCGAATAGTAAACAACTACATTAGGAAACATTTCGTAAGGTAAATATGCTTCCTCATCTACTATTAACTAAATAAATTGTTTCTTCATATCTGTCGGTCCTAGGTTTTGAGTTATGTAGGGTCTATTTGTGCATCTTTCATTAAAACGACCTTCAATTCGATACAAACCATAATCCCATAAACTATTCTGTGTATACACAATGATAAGATATTTATCCATTTTTAGACGTGCACGTTTTGTTTTTACAAGAACACGTAAAATTCAATGTTTTTGTACTTTTATAATAATCTAGCATTCTCAGATGATATCGATGATTTTATTGGCTGCGGTGAGTTTGATGATTTATTTCCATTCCTTTTAAAACAACGTTCTTAAAGATTTTAAGAATTTCAACTTGAGATATTCTTAACATGTTCTTAAGTTTTGCGCAAATTTCAACATAATATTCTTCTAAACGTTGTTGTTCTTTTTAAAAAAACGTGTATTTGTATATGAACGTCAGTCAAGATTTGGAATTTGAAAGTAGACAACTATTTTATCATGTTATGAAGAAAGAATGGGTTATTTTTTGGTAGACCCCAGTGAGCAAAAACTTGTTTAAAATCTGCAGTAAAGACGCTAGAACAACGTCCTTTGACGTCTTTACTGCTGATCTTGAACTATTTTTTGCATACTGAGACGTGCCATATGTCTACCTAGTCAAAATAAGATAAGAAAATCGACAATTTACTTGTGATATTGTGAGCATCGAGTTTTATAATTTTTTCGTTAATTGTGAAACCCTTAAATGAACTTTTTATACCTATGCAAGACATAGCTACCCTTTTATAAGTGGAGTCTATATTCACATACCATTATATATACACGTAAATATAACCACAAAAATTCTCGTTAAACAATAAAGTTAATTATTATTTGTAGTTACGAGATGTTACGAGATGTTACGAGATTGCATATCATGTTGCTACAATACTTGAATATTTGTGAGGTGGAAGATAAAAAACTTGAAACATCTTGGATGGTAAATGGGACATATGGGGTGGTCGCAGACGACAATAAAAATATTGTGTGACGCCGTTCGATGTTTATATAAACAATACCCAGTGGATACAATACGTCTAACCGACATCAATAATACGTCGTGATGATGTCTAGACGTCAAAATGACATCTTGCCGACGTTGATTAAAATAAGGTGAATGGGATAAGCAAGATACCCTTTGCGAACTTAAGTATATTGGTTGGAGTATCTTTTGATATATGCAACGAACTCTAGTAGTCGTTAGTATTTTGACGTTAATTAGACGTCTGATGCTGACGGGAAATTTGAAATCGGAACTCATTGAACGCAGCGGAGATCTCTAAAACCGTGGGCTGTAATCTCTCAGGCTCATTAAAAAAATGTAAAAAACAAACAAAAAAGTTCCTTAAGGTTGATTTCCACTAGGCCAAAAATTTCGTGAGAAAGTCAAGTTAAGACATTCGTCACATTGGTGGAAATTGACGTCATACGCCGTGGGACATCCATTTCTACCAATAAAATGTCTTCTTTTGGCTTTCGCACGAAATGTTTGCCTAATGAAAATCTACCTTTATATTTAATAATAGATGTGCTGCAGTGACATTAATCTATTCTGACAGTCATTAAGACAATAGAAAACATTCGAGAACTCACGTACCCTCTCATAAATCCATCATCCTAGCATAAATAGCCTGTGAATATAGCATGGTCAAACGAACCGTTGAAATAATGTATAATCAACAAAGAAATATTATTTTATCGTTTGACCAATTATTATCTGATAGACAAACAATAAATAGGTTAAAGTGTAAGTGACTTTTAAATTATACTATTATACTATAAAGATACGCACGTTCCCTAGCCAAATATTCAGATTCGATTAGTTCTCCCTTTCGTTTTTGTTTTTTTATAGCCAAATCAAAACATTATGCTAATTTACTTTCTCGAATCTTTAAAAGTCCAACATCAGATTATGGTAAAAGCAAAAAGTTAAAGGAAAAAAACATCAGAGCATATACTGGCCCAAATATTCCCAATCAGTACAAGTAGTTTAACAAACTTTTACTTTGCTTTTCAACAATCAACATGTAATAATAACCCACTAAGCAACAAATTGTTCAAAGTCGTGTCTTTACTGTGGAATTTGAACAAGAGTTTGCCCACTGGGAAGGTTCTATAGAAAAACTGTAGCGACATGTTTTATTTTTATAATTATATTGTAAATAAACATGTTTCATTTCCATTCCTAATTCTCTTGATTTTTTTTTATTATTTAAACTTTGTAAACACATATCAAATTGCTATCAAACTCTAGTCAAGTCTCCACAACAAACACTGTAAAACTATTTATTTCTTGACGTCTCTCTATACCCATTGGGTATGTTCTTTAAAGATTAACTTTGTTGCAGAATTCACTTAAACTGTTTGCCATTTTGATTAATATTTTCTACTAAACTCAAAAGCTTTTCCGATCTTACCACGAAAGCTAAATAAAATACATATATCTTACAAATATAAAGCCTAGTGCACACTTCTCATATTTTATTCATTTGATATAAGAATATTTTTTAGTCAAAACTTTATTTGTGGTTGAACAGTTCAGACCGCAATCTCATACGAACACCTTCGGTGATTAAACTCAAAGAAATACTAATTATCGGTGATTGGGCTTAATGAAATACTATTAGAGAGTGAGAAATAAAAAGACTTTTCGTAGCATCGTGTGATTCAGACTTTATATTTTAAAAAATACGTCAACGCCAAGATAAAATTTAGTTTTAAGATTAACCCTTCTCAAATATTGGTTTTCCATTGTTGACTATGCTATGTTTTTCCTTATCACTAAATTGTAATGTTTACAAAAGAATAGTAGATATTGATTCATGAATGAAGATCATGTGTTATTTTTCTTAAGAGTATCAATTAGGTATCACTTGTCAACTATACAAATAAGGCTCTTCATAAACGATGAATTATGTTATGTAAATCTTTGTTGCTTACCATGAATGTTAACTTTCTATTTGTTGGGGAACTTATTTTTAAACTTGAGCTTATTTTTAAATAGAAAAAATATTTGTTAGCTTCTCTAATGATATTCTGTACCATAGTTATCATGCATGGCCGTCTTCCCTTTTTCAAATATACTAAATAAAGTCACACCATGGCCAAACGATATTGAAACAACGTTGATTAACCGTTTGTGAAGTGGTTTCAACCTCGTTCAACCAAGGTGTGCCCACTGAGCTCCCTACAGAAGACAAAGATCTCTATACAAAGATTCTTGGGAATACCTTTACATAACCAATCATTATAAATAAAGCGCCGCCTTTTTGCAGAATAACACATGAGGATGGGACATTTCATGAACAATTTCAGTATTAATTCGGCAATTTATATCGCGTATAAATCAAATTATATATTTTCAAATGTAAAAGCAAGAAAAGCAAGGACTGGTGAAAGCGAGTTATCAATTGAGACGTTCCTTCGCAAAGATCAATATTTCAAAGCTGTATTTTCAAAGAATTAAACAATAGAGCATAGAAAACTATTCAAAATACACGACATCGAATCAACGTCGCAACAGCGTCAAATTGACATCAATCCGACATTGTTTGCCTGCAAGGTCAATTTTGCGTCCTGCATACAATAACGTTGAAAAAATGTCGTTTTGACGCGATTATAGGTCGTGAGCTTCACTGGATTTGACATTTAATCAACGTTGATCGAACGTCGTTTGACCACCACACGGCCGTATCTTCACTCAAATAAAAAACTAGTAATGAAGTCATACCTGGAGTATTAACCGTATTTTTAGATAATTTTCTTTCTATAGCTTTTATATCATCTTGAATATGTTTTAAATCACTATCACCATCACTTGAGCTGCTCGAACATTCAATCTTTTCTTCATCGAATAATGTCAATAATTCGTTCAAATCTTTGATCTCTCTTTTCGTTAGCGTGTTATACTTTTCAGCATCACTCTCAGCAGACACATGTTGTGTTGTAAGATGACTCGATAATCCGATTAACGGTTCTTTGCAACTCGATTCTATATTAATGTTTTCTTGACCTTGGTGTATTTTATAATTACGTGGCAATGTATGGAAACCGTAAGGAGATGTATCTTGTTTATAGGGATCTATACCAGGTGTACTGAGTTCATTTCGTGTATGATCTGTAATTAATGGACTTTGTTTATGAGGTAATGTGTTGTATGTATTGGGAGTACTTGATGTAGTTGAAAGTACTGGAACAGTTACAGAATTGGGAGATACAACGGAGTTTGGTGTTCCACCATTTTGACTTGATGTGGAGTAACCTTCATCATGGCTACCACTTGTTGAAGGTAAATGGGACTTTGATGCTTAAAAGAAACGAGTTAAGTTTTTTAGGAGTGCTATATCTGGATAGGAGTACCGTAGTAGACAAAATCGTGTTCAAAGTCTGCAGTAATAGCGCTACAACAGGGCTGGCAAAAACGTTTTTGAAAGTGGGTGGGCCCTAATATAGTAGATAAGGGAGAATCTACTATAGTTGGGTCCGACTGTTAAAAAATTCAAAATATGGTACTCTGTTTTATTGGCATCAATAATCATTCTAAATGTACTGCAATATAATCCAGAATTAATACAAATCATTTTTCTTCAAAAACAAGCTGCTCAAAAATTTTACTCTGCAAGAAAATGTGTGTATGGGGAGGGGAGGGGGAGGGGGGCATGCCCCACTCCCCTGGTGTCACCGGCCCTGTAGAACAACCAAAAGCAACCAAAGGGGTGTTCTTATTCTCCAACTAAGATCCATTTGGGATTATACTAGTATAATGCATGCATTTCAGAACAGCTCACTTTCCTAGCTGAACAATAGACTGGCATAAGAACAGTTTATATTCCTAGCTAATACCTTCTTGACATATTTTCCCTTGAGAACACCACTATTTCTTAGCTGACTATAGAAATGTCTTATCCTAGAACAAATATTTTTTTCCAGCTTAGGCTTTTCAAAATCATATCGATTTCCCAGCCAGGACATCAGCTCAGAACAGATCATTTTCTAAGCCAGAACCCATCTGGCTTATCCCAAAACAAATCGATTTCTGAGATGAGCAGCTAGCTCAGAACAGCTCATTTCAGCCAGAAGAATAATAGTGAAAGAACAGGTCAAATCCCCAGCTATAACTTATTTGTCTACAAGGTAATAACAGGCTCAATTTCCAGCCAGTATACTCCTTCAGAACACCTATTCTAAAGAACAGGTTGGCTGCTTTCGAACAACGTTGGAGGTTCTAGCGTCTTTACTACAGATTGCTCTCTGGGACTTAGTCAATGAGATGGTCTTGTCAATGCAAAAACTAAGGTCATATAACTAACTTAATGAAATTAAGACACGGGCATTACGTGGTTCATAAATGAAATATTTTAAACTTAACCTTGGAAACATGTGTATTTTTATAAGAGACGTACTTACCATTCGCAGAGACGAATAATCGTTTTGGTTTTGGTGATAATCCAGATAACTTGAAACTTTTAAACCTTGGCGTCCTTGGTGATGATATTTTCTTTTCATTGTTGTTCAAATCTTTAGACACCTGCTGTTCGAGATACGAACGTGGTGAGAATGGAATAACCTGTTCTGCATCAGGAGTGCTATTACTTGGAGGTGGTGTGAGTTTTTTCATTTCCATGAATTCTTTGTACTAGTAGATTAAAAAGTAAATCTGTAAATTATATTCCATAAAACTTACATCAGACAACCCTCCCTGAGGCACACGACGTCGGATCAACGTCCGACGTCGTGCGGCATTGAGCTATGAGCAAACCATGGTCAAACGACAAGGTGGGACCATGGTGTTCAATCAGGGAAGGAACTTAATGCTCTGTGTTCTTAAATCATTCTCTGTAGTAGTGACTAGAAGTTAAAAATAATCGCAATGAACATCCCGTCATCATCTCGTCATCGGTGTCGAGATAAAGTAAATGAAACCTTGATGTCTTATTAACTGTGCTATAACAATTGAGAAATTCATAGAAAAGCATCTTCATGTGAATCTATGACTACAGTACGCTAATCGCTTCATATATTTCTGTCAACAAAAATAGAACTACTTTGAATCTCTCAAAAGCCGTATTCCCTACATCATCTCTCCTCAACGTTTGTTAATCAAATATATCATAGTTTTGAAATTTAAGTGAAAGCTTATGTTCAGTTAGTGCAAGCTTATCTGACAGACAGGACAAGTTGATTACCCTTCTAGCTAGATAAAGATAAACTGCAATGATAAAACCAAACAGATTAAAATTAATTAAAACGGATGGTTATAATAATGTAACTGTGTGAATTTTCTTAATGTATTGCATAAATAGCCATCCGGATTCATTTGATGTTGTTTCGTATATAGCTTGACATGGCTTTACTGAACCTTTTTTTATAACATGTATATAAAAAGATACTATAAAGAAAGATTCGCACACCAAGGAAACATGGTTTTGACAATTCAAGACATATTTACTGAGTCATAAAATTTTAATAATTTTATTGATTGAAATATTAATTTTTAAAATATTGTATTTACTACAAAGTATAAATATACACCATGTGGTTTCAGGGAGGATCAATTATAAACGAGGATAATAAACAGTTAGCTGAATGTACAAACAAAATAACACCTCCACGTTATATTGAGAACCAAACAAGCTAAATCCTTGAAATTCTGCATGGAGATCAAGAAATCAATTTATAATGAAAGGATATTAAAACTCTAAGAGTGAATTTATATCAAGAAACAATGAATTCTGTACAAATTACGGCAAATTAGCAACACAAAATGTTGTCAAAAAGACGGTACATGCACCTGATCATTTACACATAACTCCTATTCCGAGTAATATTTTGGGACTTTATTTTTTCTTCAAACTTTTTGTAATAAATATATTAGAAGTCCAAAAGTTTCAGCTGCAGAGCTTAAAAAAAATCCGGCTTGTTTGCCTCCCACCGGTTAAGTTAGGGTTAATACAAAGCTAAACCTCGAATTATCCTGAAACACATGTTAATTTTTTTTGGAATATTTTCTTGCATGCTGTTAATCACATATATCATCAAAAACCTATCGGTAGATAGTTGATACTTCCTGCCACAGAAATGCCATATTGAAGGCAACGTGTGTTTTTTTATACGAACGATTATATGTTGAATATCATCAGAGAAACCGAATGTAACACTAACGTAGTGATTGTACAAGGGATCTTATATTTCGTTTTCAACTTAATTGAAGATAACATAATTCATATGGAAAAACATCATGTTCACACGACGTTCTAAAAGAATTAATCATTATTATTATAAACGATCATTCAATGTTATTCCAACGTCGTGAGACCATAGTATTGTATTGGCCAGTGGTCACTCGACGTCTAGTAAATGTCGAAAAGATTTCCGACGTCTTTTCGATGTTAATATACGTTGAGTATACACCTACATGATGACTTCTACATTGAACAATCTGATAGCATATAAACAAAATAAATACAAATATCCCTGCACACAATAAATGGTTAAATTGACGTATTTTGACGTTGGTTAGACCAACTTGGCATATGATTCTTTTAGGTAATTTACAGAATAATAATTCTGTAGAACAGGTTTTAACTGTATTTGTAGTGATAAAAATATTTGATAAAGATATCTTTTTACACACGGTTGCATCACATGGATAAGTCACGGTTAAGTGACGTAAAGATAAAGCATGAATGAATGTTCAAAGGTAGTTATGACATGACTCGTGTATTCTTGGTACGAATAAATTAATTTCTAATAAATATTCACATATATCTCCACCATAAAAGTAAATATATTTCTCCAAAATAACACTCATAATACGAAGTTTTTGTTTTTGTATATTTCGGTTTTCAGTCCATTATACTCTCAGTTTTTATGACCTAGTTGTAAACAATATATTGAATCTTTTCACGCGATAAAATCTTTACAACCGCTAAAATTAATATTAATTTGAATGTATAAACAAATATACTCTTGTCAAACATAACGTTTTAAAGTGAAACTTTACAAAGCAAGCCAAGTTTTATACGTATATCGTTTTAGAACTGGCACGAAGGAAATATAAATAGAAAAAATGGGTATCAAAAATTATTTACTTATTGCTTTGTAATCAGAAAAGTGACGAAGGTTATAAAATAATTTCTAAACGTTATCTTAGCCCAGCTATAAAACCTATAACTCAGTGTTTGAAATAAGAAAGCCTGAAGAAATGCTTAAATATCCCTTCTCCAGTGACTGTTTGTTCTTGTCCCAAATAAGAAATTATATTTTAATTGAAGCCACACACACACGCAAACCAGACCGGAAAGGAGATAGGAACACTGAACAGTTATTCCTTTATCAGCACTGTATACCAAACAACAGTAAAGACATGTGGTGTGCAGATAAACAATAAAACTGTAACTAGTGATATATCACTAAAATCAGTTAATTAGCAAAGGGAACACAACTACTAAATAAAGGACATCCACTGTCAGTAAATATTCAAGGTAAACCCGTTTAAAGTTACCAGGAATTATTTATACCCCATGTTTCATAACTATAAACCAAATTGGAGAATAACAAATTAGTAAAAGAAAATTCAGTGTAGCTAAGATAACTATGTATTATTAGACAATGAGGAAGATATATTCTACTTAGCTAAAGCAGATATAAATAACTAATATCAGTATCTTGGATATTTCTTTTTCCTCTCACTTAAAAATAAAGAAAATGCCTCCGCAGAAATCAAAGAGGGTTGTGTTTCGTTACACAAACAACAGGAATATATCTTCCGCCAATCACATCCTTAAATCACTGATCGTGCAAATCTCTGAGCTAGAATTATTTGAATATGGTATATGGATAGCGTGGCCACACGATGTGGATTTGAGATTAAATCATCTCCAATAATTTGCGTGTCGACGTTAAACCATGATATATAACCGAAGCTTCTTCATTATAAAAAAACAACACAGCTAAATCAATAATTTACACTTTAAATAAATTCTCTACTTACACAATAAATAAGGATGTTGATTTAACCAACATCTAACTTACGTTTTTATAAAATGCAAATATTCATCTTTAAATATTCCCTCAGTAAACAAATGTCTGATGAAATTTAATTCGACACACACCACTACTACACATATAGTATGAGCATGAAATAACATTCCATCCTGTATTCAACAAATAAAATTGCTCAAGTGCTTCAAATAGCTTCAAAACAATTAAAGTTTTAATTATATAAACTATTCCATAAATGAAGTCCGTTCTTGATGAGAAACATTGCAATCATAACATTCAGAACATTCATCGAGGTCTGCTCTTATGAGTACGTCATACGTCATGTAAACAAGAACGAACGACATATCACAAGAAAGGTGAAAAAAGAAACAACAAAAATAAAAAAGAAAAGAAAACGAACACTCAAACCGTTATTAGTAATAAGGGCGTTATAACTAAAAATAAAAATAAAACTCTTTCCGAGGGTTAATCTTTCTTCTTTGAAAAGCGGAAAGGTGGAAAGAAACCATGAAAGTTATATCAAAATAGCATAAAGTCGAAAGAGCCAAGAGCAGCAGTTTTTGACAACTGGCGAATAATTGACCGTAGAATACTTTTATAGTACTGATGAAGTGTTGATCTGAAGACAATCAATTAAATGTCGTGTATATCCATTAGAAGATTAACATCATAATTCCCGGACATGATATTTAGCACCCACAAGATTAGTGATACCATGTAAAATAGTAAAAATACAAAATGAATGAAGTTAGTAATTTGAAACAAATACGTTTTATTTTTGGTTGGGTTTCCTGCAATTAGCTAACGGTCTCTACTGGGATACACATATGAGTTATATGCTACAAGTTAATATAACTCGAGTCTGTATAATGTACCATAATACCGTTATTTGTAATCAGCGATAAATTTGGAACCATTCAAGAATCATAATACCACTTATGGTTCTATGACTTTATTAAAAAAAAGTATTCCTGAAACTCATCGATACACGCTCTGTGTTTGTTTCAAACGATGCAACACGGACAACAGCGTCCTTGCCTTTAAAAAGTTCATTATACCTCAAAAGTTTTGGTTTGGATTGTTTATATTGGTATGAAGAAACCATGCCCCCAAGTAACGTGGACAACACCATCATTTTACACAGGTTTCTGCCCACTGGAGAGAACTCCAAAGGGATTATTTATAAATAAATTCGAAACAATTTTAAAACAAAACCGCACGTAATTAGTGACAATTGACCAATTAACAATCATGCTGTTATTAAAATAGTTGTTTATTGTCGCCATAACTACAACAACTATGGGGACTGGTACCGAATCGTTTGTCAGATGATAATGCATTATTATGGGAAATATTTTAAATGGACAGTTTTTAGGGTTTATATTATTAGGTCGTTAAAAGCTTCACTTGACTACTCAAACCACATGTTGAACCTTTGAACGATGACCTACAACCTTCGTCAAATTTCCTTCGAATATATATTTCGCTACCTTGGTCAATTCATTGATTTTAGAGAGAAAATCATTTCTCATAGCACCTTACTTCTACCAGAGATTGCGGCTCCTTTCCTTCCTCTTTTCTCCATTCGTTGATTAATATTGTAAAGTGAACGGTGTAGTGCTCGCGACTACAACATTACACAGGGAAGAGGTAGAGAGGGTGAGGTGATGATTTATGTAAGTACAGTGCAACCTCTCTAATTCGAGTCCCAGAGGACCGGCAGATCTTATTTGAATTAGGGAGGTTCTAATTAGAAGGTTCCACTGTACTTTCATCTACAATATGTCAAGGGGAGAGGAAAGTTAATGATGCAGTGTAGCTACTTCTAACTCCAACATTGCATGTGGAAAATAAGAAGGTGATGTACGGTGTAGCTATCTCCAGCTACAATAGTGCATGTGGGAGAGAGAAAGTGATGCAAAGCGTTACAACATTGTATGTGGAAGATAGGAAGAGGATGTAAGGTGTAGCTACTTCCAACTGCGACATTTCATGTGGGAAATGGAAATGTAACGCAAGGTCTAGCGACTCCAAACTACAACATTACATGTGAGAAAGGGAAGGTGATACAAGGTGTAGGTAACTACATCATGTCATGTGGGAAATGGGAAAGTGATGCAAGGTGTAGCTACTACCAATTACAACATTGAACGTGAGAGAGGAACGGTGATACAAGGTGCAGGTACTTCCAATTACAACATTGCATGTGGGTGATTGGAAGGTGATACAAGGTGTAGCTACTCTCAACAACAATATTGCACGGGAGAGGAAAGGTGATGCACGGTGTAGCACATACAACTACAATATTGCATGGGGATGGCGATGCAAGGTGATGCAACAGCGCATGTGGAGAGAGAAGGCAATGCATAGTCTACTCTCCTCTCAACTACAACATTGTAGGGAGAGGAAAGTTGATGCAAGGTGTAGCTACTCCAAACTGCACAATTGTACGGGGGCTATGGAAAGGTCGCATGGGAGAGAAAGGTGGAGAAGTGATGGTGTAGCTAATCCCATCCACAACCATACATGAGAGAGAGAAGAAATATTATGATGGACATAAAATTGTTATCTATGAACTACTGAATGTAGTTTTAACCTTAACAAAACTGAGAGGGCAAATTATTGAGATAAAGACTATATTCTGAAAGCACCTGGAGCAAAATTTATGTTATTAAATTACATTTTTTCTTTAAACTTAATTATGAATAACTTAAGTTGCATTTGAAATTGAAATTTGTAACTTTGTTCAATTACTACTCATGGCGATGGGAATCATCTGTTAATTTTTTTGTCACATGACCATTCCGTTTTCCCCGGTTTTTCCAATTTTTCAAATTTTACTCGTGTTTTCGGGATTATTTGTCCCTCTTTCTGTTTGAATTTTATAAAACTCGTAAAGTATGTAATGGAGGCATTCATTAGCTCCCAATATTCGAAAACAGAACGGAAAAATGTTGTACAGAACGTTTTTAATCGCAATTTATATGTCAAAATTAAATGAAAATAAACTTTTCTGGGATCAATTCCTATAAAAACGAAAATGTGAATAACTTTTGCATAAATAAAGCAATTAACTTTAAATTGGGACCATGACTCGGATCATGATTTGAAATTTTTGTAAAAAAAAATTATGGCCTCAAAATTCCGATTTCCTCAATTTTTGGATTTGAAAAAATAATCAGATTTCTTTCGGATTTTCGAGGAAATTTCGCATTGTTTCAGTGAAAATTTTTTAAAAACCGGAAGAAAAGTTAAAATATAATCCCTTGGCATTCAAAAACCGAAGACAGAATATAAATACAAGAAATAAAATTGCTCCAATTGCACTTTGAAAATACATGCTTTCTATTTGTGTCAAGTTATTCCTTTGATGATGGACTATAATCGAACCAATATTTATGATGTTACCATTAGCCAATCAAAAGTTATCAGTTTTCAGTTTTTTCAGCTTCAAAAACTTATAGTTAAAACTTACGACATCAACAATATACATCGCGAATAATTTTGTCATGAAACTAATTTCTAAAAGTTGGTTTCTATTACGCAAAAAAATTCGCAAAAGCGGAAAGAAGACATCCCATTGGTAGAAAATGACATAAATAAACTAAGAAAGCATATACCGATTGATATTAATTTGTCACTGGGTATTTAATAAAAGTTGAAAAGAAGTCGTTTTGGAAATAAATGTGATCGCATACAGAAACCCAAACCAAACAAGAGAACATAGCTTCTCACTGACACATCTACATGTCATTAATGATCATCAGCGTCATAAGAATATTATAAGAAGAAAAACAATAATACTTACATTAGGTGGTGGAAGTGCATCTGATGATTTGATGATATGGAAATACGGTTTTCCAATATTTTCGACAGAACAACAATGTTGTAAAACATGTTCATGGAACGTAACTTTTTTATGTTTCTTTAGTTCAGATATGTCAGCATATAATACAGGCTTAACTAGCATCTTTTCATGTGAAAACTCACCAGTAGCTGTAATCTAAGATAGAAAGATAAGATTCGAAGATGTTGCAATCCAAGGGACGATAGTAATACAGCCTGATATTAACATTTAGGGTTGATTTCCACGTGGCAAAAAAATTCGCAAGATGTGTGACGTCAATTTCTACCAACGGAATGTTTTATTTTGGTTTTCGTGGCAAATTATTCGCTTCGTGGATATCACCCTTCTCGATATTTGGTGATTTCTTCTCCTCTTCATTTTCTTTTATATATTAATAGCTATATGTAATTTTAGGAAATCAACAATGCATAAAACAGTCAACTCGCTAAAAAGCTAAAATACAAATTAAAAATAGCAGGAAGTTGGAACCAATTAACTAAACGACTAGTCCCTAACAATTGCGTGCTACACAAACCCTGGAGATAGAGATAATAGAGTACCATCGGTATTATGTTTATTTAGTAACTATGGAAATTTGCCAACCCCTTCTTATTCCACCGCTCTCCCCCGCGCTTAATAAATTTGGAAGAATTTCCGCACACCTCCCCTCCCCACTTGTTCTTACCCCCGTTTATTTGATACTGCATAGTAGCTATATACAATGTTGCTTCCATTATATCATTTGATCATTATTAAATAAGTGGCAAAGAAGCTATATTTAGCGAAAGTTATTAAAACAAACAGATTTACACTAGCCAAGGAATACTTGGCTTTACCCATTCATTTTCTTACGTCATAATCTTTACAAGAGTTTTCAATTTCCTTCCTTCAAAAAAAGCTTAGAATCAGATTATTGAAAAGGAAAAACAAATCTTTATATACTAGGCTAGACTGACCTGATTTAGTTAAATCCCCCCGATATAATTGTCACCTAATCCATTATACAAAAACACATCATAAGGCCAAACCACCTAAACTCGATATCTACATTTAAGTATTGTTTCCACTAAATGGAATCTTTGGTAAAAAAGCCATATCATGTGACGTCACTTTCTACAAATAAAGTGTCTTCTTTTGGCTTTTGCACACAAGTTTCCACGTAATGGAAATCAACCGTTAAGAATTGTTTCCATCGCTTGATGATTGATACCTTGATGACTAGCTATAGCTACTGCTGAAAAATCTGAATAATTCGAAAACCACTTTTTAGTAAAAATTTGAAAGTTCATTGTTCCATTTCATAAACTTCAACAGTAGATAAAATACATACATAGGAATGATGATGTGCTTCTAAACATGTAAAATGTTGTAATGATTCAAATGTACAGTGACGTATATGTTTTTCATATTTCTTTTGTTCTTGAAGCTTTGACGCCAGCCAATAGAAAGTTAGAAGGATCTATAATAACAATTCGATCAAAGGAAAGTTGAAGATAATCATATGAAATAAACTATATTCGGTAATTCAGTAACGCTAGTCTTCCAATTAAAAATATAATTGTTCAATAGAAAGTTCGGAACATTTTTAATTCAATGTGACCAATTTGATCAAAGTTCACCATAAAAAATATTTCAACGCCGTATAAACATGTTTGGCAATTCAACAGCGTAACCAACCAACTGTGGTTACGCTGATAGTTCAAAAATGCTTAACCTGATGCTCAGTCTACAACTACACCCTAATTAAGATGAAACTCTGGTAAAGAACTGGAGATCAGGATAGACAACTTTACTTGTGTGTTTACAGCAAATCATTCTACAAAAACATAATATAGCTAGTTCACATATAGTGATATCCGAGGATTATACAATTCGAAGTTTTAAAAATGACGATTTAGAAATAATTTATTCAATGTTGACGTAAGACAAGGATAATCTGCACAATTATTCAATTACTTCTTGTGAAACAAACATGGTACGTAACAGCAATAGTAATATGGTTTTACACAATGCTTGGTTCTACAAGAGACATTGCAGCCAATATATTTAACAATAACTTTTAATTGGACATTAGCTACATTCGTATAGCTTACTAATAAAGTGAAATCTCCATAAAGCGGACATCATTAGTGCCAAACAAATATTGTCTTTAGAGAGATGTCCGCTTTATAGAATTTTGGAGATGAGAAATAAGAAAAGTCGAGAAACATTATAGAAATAGGAACAAAGAAAACTGTCTAAACGAAGCCATGACACTGGTTAAAAGCACGTCACCTGACAGGGGACGTCACTTTTAACCAATGTAATGGCTTCATTTAAAATTTGTGCAAACGAATTCGCCTAGTGGAGAACCACCTTTAAGGATGTCTAATCGAATTTACCTTGTAAGGTACTTTTAGAAAATATATATTTTGTAAGACCTGAAGAGCATTTTGTACAGTTAGAGCATGCGATGCCACATACTCTTGTTTGCTTCTTGCTCCAGTGGACATTTTTGGAAAACCTTTAGCGGTTTCTTTGAGGTATAATAACATGTCCACGCGTGAAAAGACCGAAATACGATTCATATCTGTACTGTGTATTGCCATATAATGACATTCTTTCCTGCTGTGATCATTGTCTGATTTGAACTATATATATAACACAATATAAGATGCTGACCACTGTATTGGCAGCTTGACAAACAAACAAATAAATATCAAACGCACGTAAAAACGTAAACAAACCTACCTTTTTCAATCTCGAGTTCCATTCCTGTTCGTAGAAGCTATAAGTAAATTAAACTTATCGAATAACAACAACAGAGATTAAGAAATTTCAAAATTAACTCAATTACCTGATAATACAAATCTAATGACGAGAAATAGCCTATTACTGTGAAAGAGACAGCTTTTTGTTTAAATTGTGTAACTACGATCTTAGATAAAGTTTTGCTTTTATTAAGCAGGAAGTTGCCTCGCTTAAAGTAATCTCTGAAGATAAATTTTGACTTCCCAACAAATGTAATATTGGCCACGTTTTTAATTAGCTAAATGCTGTTTCTTGACAAGTCACAACAAATAATGGTGCTCGCTTTACTTTCATCCTTGGTCACAAGCACATAATGATGTTATGCTGAAAGTTGTTCGGCATGATTCGAGAAACTGGGATACAAGTGAGGAAAAGAAAAGGCATCAGAGGGTATAACCTGTAGGACTTTAAACTTAACTGCTTACCTAAGAATTTATTCTCCTCTCATAGACCCTTCATCGCTATACTAAGGGTTTACAGAGGTTAACATTTGATAATAATCATTTGATAACAGTTCCTAAATCTTCTTTCAATTTGTTTGATTAGTATAATCAATTTCTATTATTTACAAGGCGACGTTATAACAATGTGGTCAATTTTAAAATTGTGTTTACACTGTGTACACTTAAAAAGAGAATCGATCATAACAACAGATCTTTTTGGGGAAATCATAAGGAAATAACTCTTAACAAGGATGACCTATATCTGTTTTTGTTTTGTTTAGACACAGTACATAACTCATCAAGCATTCTGAAACGTTTCGCTGTTGCCTATATACCGCGATATAACGAACACGAATACTTCGTTTTACCTATCTTTCTTTTCGTTTATTTCAATTCTGGTTTAAAAAACTCCTATAAGAACCTATGGTTATAACCAAAGACAGGGTCTATAGAATTCCTCATGACATTGAACAATTCTTTCAGTCTTTTAATTAAAATCTGCTATGGATAAGTTGAATCGAATGAACGGCTTCAGTGGTTTTGTAGTCATGCTACAATCATGAACATAAATCATAAGTCTTTTACAAATTTCGATGAACACTCGATGCCACAAGTGAATCATAAATGTTGAAAACCACATCAGTAATACCCGGGGATTAAACTCAGAAGAGATTTCTCGTGTAAACTTCAAATTCTGTTATTTCTAGCAGTCTGGTAATACCTAGGCTCTTGGAACAAATTTTCGTGTCGTTCGTCTTGCTAATCAAACTTTAAGGATTTTTGTCTAAGTTGAAATTCCGAATTCATAAACAAATGTCACTTTGTTTCGAGTATTAGGACCATTGCTGTAGCTACATGTAAAGAAAAAACCATTTTAGCAAACCATCGTTATATCGAACCAAATATACGGCAATGCGTTTCTCATATACTTCGTTACTCGGAGACGTATTCGATACTAGTAGATAGCTAACGCAGTGGACAAGAACTTGTTACAAGTCTGCCGTAAAGACGCCAGAACAACGTTGAAGACGTTATGCTAGTGTCTTTACTGCGGACATTGAACAAGTTTTTGCCCACTGAGTAATATAATTCATTTGTCATTAGAGCGTTACAGGCTCAGTAGATGTACCAGCAGACTGCTAACCATATAGGTAAAATAAGTGTTAACTTGCCAGAGAAATTGATGTGGGAAAAGATTCAGACTCTGACCTATCCTAAATATTTATTCTAAAGAGGAGCCTAAGACCATAGTCCACGTTCTAAATGATAACCATGATGCATCCATATATGGTAATACACAGTCCGAGTTGTTAAACATATGCTGATTAGACAAAGCAGATCAAAAATAGAAATGGATTACTAAAGAAAATGCAGTTTCGAGAGCATTACCAGATGTATTTTTCTCGTTAAAGCAAACCAATATAATGGGTGACATTTAATTCATTGGTATAGTGTTCTTTTTAATGATATACTCATTTGATATGAAAGTTTTCACCTATAACTCCAACAATTTGTCATATCTAACATATCATAGTGTGAACAGACCTATATGTAGTAAAATGAATTATCTCAATTCGCTTCTGTCAGATTCTATGTTAAGGGGTCATCAATACCTCGTTAATCCACATTACATAGCCGATTTGACAGTTATAGTAACGTGACACGGATATTATTTTTTCTTTCAGGAAATCTTAGTTTATTAAGAATAGCTCAACAAACATGTGCATACCATATGCGGATTCATGTTTATTTTTTTCCTTCTAATTTAGACGACGAGTAAAACCTTCTAAGAATCTATATCTTTATCCATATCTGTCTCTGTTGTTATAAAACACAATAATATGAGGGATGAGAGTTCCTGCTGCATAATGGAAAGTTCGAAACTTGACTGTACGAATAAAAATTGTAGATTTTAAATTGTATTCTAAGGTCTGAGGAAATGAGGTAACTGAGCTAATCACGAAATGCAGAATAATCGCGTTAAGAAGAACATAAATCGTTTTAAATAATGGATTAATTAGCTTTATCCAGTTCATTTAATGGAATCGCAATCAGTAGAGTAATGCATTAATTAGCTCTATCCAGTTTATCCAACAGCATCGCAATCAGTAGAGTAATGCATTAATTAGCTCTATCCAGTTTATCCAATAGCATCGCAATCAGTAGAGTAATGCATTTTCCATGAACAAATTACTTCTAAGCCTTTAAGTTCTATATTAATCGTTTCAAATATTAATAGAAAAAAATATATTTTGCAATAAACGTTTTCACAAATACTAAAAACGAACAGTTATTCGGTCAAAGTAGAAACCTGTTGCAATGTAATGACTTTCTTTTTTAAAAAAGGAGTTATTGCATTGCAACAAGTTTTTACTTTGAGCAACCAATGCCTTGCTTTTCATTATTTGTGAAAAGTTATCGCCTTGATATTTTCAGAGTTGCAGTAAAACCATGCAAAACATTGCCTTAAATTTCTTACATAAGAAAGAGTTGTGCGGACTTTTTGTTATACAGATAATTTCTGTGGTATCAGAGATCAGAAGAGATGTAGCTACAGTTTCTCATTTCTTGAAAACATGGACACCACTTGATATAACATGATTGGTTGATACTATAGCAATTAGTACTACTACCTTATCGGGCTGAAAAGTCAGGGGGGATAATATTGGTCATTGAGCCGAAATTAGCCACTTTTTCTCGACCAGATTTTGGAAGTGTGGATGATATTGATAACAATATTATTTCTTTCTAACTAATAATTAATGGTTTTGTGGTCATAAATTTTGAGATAATTTGCGAATTTTGACGAATAATAGACGCCCAAAATAAAACCTAAATGAGGAAAACGACCACGAGAAGTCGCTAGAGATTTATCTAAGAGATTTATCGAGCAGACTTAAGATCTAGCACTACTTAGGATCTCAGGGCTTTCAAATTGTTCCTAACATCCTTGGAGCAAATTCGAATTTTCGTGACGTTCGTCTTATTAATCAAAATGTTAGGCCTTTTGCCTAAGTTGAAATTTGAATTTCACTTTGTCTCATATGTTTACTATCAAGATTGTAAATCTTTAAACTGTCTACACGCAAACGTATAAATAATGAGACGTTTCATGAATTTTGGTGAGTATTACACACCACAAGTAGATTTCAAATGCGGAAAACGACCAGGTCCAGTCTCTAGAGATTTATCTTAGAGATTTATCTAATAGACTAGGTCTTTTTGCAAAGTCGACAAATTCTGTTGTTTTTAGCAGCCTAGTACCCAGTCTCTTGGAACATATTCAATTTTTTGTGTCTTTTGGTTTGCTACCGAAAATTTAAGGCTTTTTATCTAAGTGAAAGTTTGGAATTTATGCTCGAATTTTACCTTGTCTCAAATAGTTATGTGAAGGCTTGTAGCTAAACATAAAACCTGTTGTTAGTAATTCTACTGAATATGCTAAATCAGCTATTAGAACAACTTTATAGGCTTCTTCACATTAAAAGCGATCAAAATAAATTAAAGTTGAAAGAAGAAAATAAAAGTAACGTGGGGTAGAAATGACCTTGCTATTAATATGTATGTCCAAAAACTTTTGAAATGTAATTAATTCTAAACTAAATGTGAAGGAACAAAGTATAACAAAAAGCAATATTTCTGAATTGGTAACAATAATTTATGGCCATAACCAAAGTATTGACCATGCTGGTTCCATTGAGATCTAAAGAGTACCTGTATCGAGATCTAAAGTAGTACCTGTATTGGTTTGGCCTTGCTACATAATGTAGATCACTTGCATTAAATAGTTGATCTTCACGTAAACCCAGTTTCTTACATTCTTTACAAAAATATGTGATGTTGTCCTAAAAAAAAGATCATGTCTGATACACTGCTGCATAGACAAACCTGCATAAATAGAAAAGTTCAAAATGAAAGTATATGTAAAAACACAGGAAGGTCAGTTTCTTAAGGATTCAGATAATACCTGAACTTTCATTTTTAAAGTTAAATTTAAAGACGTATAACTAACTAATAAGTTTCGCTTTGTATGTTGCAAAAACTTTCGTGTTTTTCTAAAAGAGCTTCTCTACTTTATAATTGATCTTTCTTAATAAAACGTAAACAACTAGTTTAATGACCACTCGCAACGCAAAAAAATAGAAACGATTAAAATCTACTCAAATTTCCAGAAATAAGCAAGAATAAGAGTTTGAAACAAGAACAAATAATCACTGTGGAGGAGGGATTTTTGAGCATGGCTTTAGGCTTTCTAGCCTGAAGCAATGCTAAAAAATCACTCATCTACTGTGATTATTTACTCTTTACTTCAAACAGTGGAGTGACCTAGGTATTATATCTTCTTATTTTACAACGAGTAAGGAACATATTATCATAGCAAACACTGCATGCGATATTCTGAGAGATACAATGAAGCTTTCCAATTGTGACGTCATATCATGACATCACCAAAATAAGCTGGAGGAAGTGATTATCTCAATGAATTCAAGCTCTGTACGCTCGAGTGCTGAATTAACGGGGGTTTAGGAGTGGGTTCTAACGACAGATGATGACCAGAGAATTAAGCATTACTATAGCATGATTAGTTATGCAAACAATGTCAACGAGTTTATCAACGTTAAAACAAAGTCGCAACGTCGCTTTAATGTTTCGACGTTGATCTGACGTTATGTGTTCACTGGGATGCGTTCAAGACCATTTCCTGTCTACAAGTCAATGTGATGAAAATGCTATCAATAAGGAATCAAAATTAACTTATATCGTATCTGCGAGGAAGGGCGTCACACCAACAAACATATAATTCATTGGTTTCTTTGGCAAAAACATTCAATTGAAAGACGTAAACTCACTACACCTTAAAACCTTAGCAGCAGGTTATTGATGTCGAAAGAAGATGCGTTGGGAGGGAGATTGGGTAGTCCTCTCTTTACATAGCAATTTTTTCTTATTGTATGAAACACGATTAACAAAAGTTCCATTTGTAAAGACAGAATGTGGTAAGGCACTTTTATGCCCGCACTGCAAGTATCACAACAAACACATTTATATTTCTAGTAAAGTAACACCATAATTTAAAAGCACAACTTGTTGGTTAAACGAGTTAATATTGAACTTGAAGCTCGTGTCACTCAGAACACGCAAATGAATGAAAATCTTCAATAATGTAAATACCTCCACAGTTAAATCTATGTCCAACATTTACAATATTATTACTCAGAATCGTAAAAAGCATAAAAGCGTTTTAATTTGTCTGTCTTTTTGAGAAGTTTATAAAAAGATCAAGATTTATCTATTAACATTCCTCTTTATAAACTAAGTTTCCATAGAGAAGTATTCACAGAGAAGAATTTAAAGCTTCCTCAGTAGGAAGTAATTCAATGGACAATATTCGAATAAAGTGCCTAACAACAAAACAACATTTTCAAATTTATATCGGCACGTCACAGTCAAACGACGCCAAGATGACGTTGCATGAACGTCAAAAATTTCTCTTCTCGTTGTTTGATCACGATATGATAACCACTGAACACACAATCTTGGAAATTAAATTAGAGACATTTTACAAATTTCGGCGAACAATGCACACCACAAGTAAGACAAAAATGCGGAAATCAACCCACGAGAAATCCCTAGAGATTTATCGAGTAGGACTTAAGATCTTAGGAGTTTTTTTAAAATCGACAAATTCTGTTGTTCACAGCAGCCTAGTACCAGGCTTTTGAAATAAATTCGAATTGTCGTGCCATTCGTCTTGCTATCAAAATTGAAATTTGGTATTTCAGGTCTTAATTTTGATTAGCTAGATGAAATGTACAAAAATTCGAATTTATACCAAGATCCTGGGTACTAGGCTGCTATAAGCAAAGTACTTAATTCTTAAGTCTACTGGATAAAATAATTCCCTATGGACTTCCCGTGGTTGTTCTTTGCATTTATCAGCGTTGAGGCTGCTAAACTTTTTTTACATAACTTTTGAATGAATTGTGGCTTATTTATGACTTTTCGTACAATTTAGAAAAGTTTTTGATTTTTTTTTTTGGTAACTAGGGATTATTTTCCCCTAGCAACCATATAACCATACAGGTGGTAAAAAACAAATTCACCTAAAATGTTAAGTGTTGATCTAACTTTCTGGAAAGTTTCAACACTACAATATGGTTCCATCAAAAGTAATGGAGAGGGCGGCTACTCAGAGCCCTGAAAAGCCTGACCCAAATAGAGTTAATCCTATTTACCCCTAAAATTTCCGTATAACTTCCGATCCACTTATGGTATTAGGCCCAAAATTTGTGACTTTTCACGTTATTGTATTTGAAAAGTTTTAACCAGAAAAATCTTCAAAAAAGTTTCTCAAAACGGATCCAGGACTACTTTTGGCCTTCGGAACCGGAATTTTTCAAAATAAAAATAAAATAAATTCAGTATTATTTTGGTCTACAAGGCATTACAACGGGTTTTGATTATGTAATAGTTGATAAAACATTCATAATTAGCAAATATAACAATATAATTAATTGTTCTAGCATAATTTCCATTTTAGTCTTCCAAGTCGGGTTTTCACGGGTACTGCGGTTGGATACTCACATTCTGCATGAAATAATAACGTATGTAAATGTTTATTACATTTTCTGATAGTAGAGAGCCTGATGTATATTGTGACCAAGTTTCAAGTAAAACGGAGCAGTAGTTTAAAAGTTATTTATGGTCCCCCACATCATAGGGCAACACA
>JAULBZ010001204.1:0-23608 GCA_032360805.1 Neoturris breviconis | reverse complement strand
TTTTGTAGTTTATAATTGTTGTAAAAAAAGAAAAACATATTAATCATAAAATATGACTTGAAAATAGGTGTATAAACTCCGGAAAAGTTGTCAAAAATTGTTTTTATTTCTGTTATTTATCTAAATAAGTAGTAGTTATAATTATTTTTAAACATTTCAGTTGAAACATAAAACACGAAACGCGCCTTTAATATTTGCATTTGAGAACTATTCGAAGTTCAAATAATAAAAAAACTCAGTGGGCAAATTCCTGTTCAAAGTCCGCAGTAATGAAGTTATAAAAACGTCTTCGAAGTTATTCTAGCGTATTTACTGCTGACTTTGAACATGTTATTGTTCACTGGGATTTAAACATTAATTAGTGATTACTATTGAAACCTTTTTTTATTATTATAGAGTTTCTAAATGACACCTTTCGGGATGCAATATCTTTTGAAAAATCTTCAAAATCTTTTGAATGTGACTAGGTTATTTTGAAAAAATTTAACAGTTAACTGTTAATACTGATACAAGAGTGAAGGCTGCATTTGATTCCAGAAATATATGAATTTGAAAACAGCAACAAAATTTTATTAGCACAAGATAAAGTTATGTGCGCAGAAATATTTGTGAAGTGCGGAGCCAAGTAATGTTTTTAATGTATGTGTGGCTATAAAAATAGCCGTTTTTTCTGTGTTTTTTTCTCTAGTTCTAATTCTAGCAGTAGAGTGATTTTACGTAATGATCATAAAAGTCAACAAACACCAATTTTAGCTCATTCAAAAATCCTCATTGAAAACGATTTCATTCAAAATATAACCATGTTGTGTCTACAAAAAAAAAACAGAACACAGTTTGCGACCAGTTACTCTCATTTGCATTTGACATTTCTCATCTCTTTCCTTCAGAAAGAGTCTCATCAATTTTTGTTAAACATTTTAAAGAAACGTTTGAATCATCTGATGACAAATAGTTTACAGAATAGGGACATTTAACACGAACAGTTGATCAGGGCTTGTCCCAATATAAAGATCAGGAAAATCACATTGTAATAGTTGAAGATTTTTCTGATGCTAGGAATGAATGGAGAAAAAATGGTTGACTGCAATGATTTTCATACTTTAATGCTGGGTTGACAAAAGCTAGTCCTGAAACTTTCTGAAATAATTTTGCCACGAATTAATGCAACAATCATCTTTCTTTTTGATACGTTTCATTTTTGTTTTGAATTTTGAACCACAATTCATTGACATTTTGATCCCTACTTCTCTCTTCTTTCTCTTATATTTTTACGCATAGTTATATGAAATGATTTCACAGAAGTTGACATAAGGATAATAAGATCTTCTAGTTTTTCAATAATTTCTCTTACAAAATCGATTCATAGTTTTAGTACTGCAGTGTGTAAAATACTGTTAAGTAAAGACTGTTGTAAATTGTTAGATATGTCCTGTAAAGGTATAGGTACAATGTTACTATTTTCAAAATATATAGTATATATAGCATATAGTATATATGGTTCTTCTTCGGTGTTAAAACCAACCGTCTCGACTTTTCCTCACACTTTCCAAAATCATCACGACTAAAAGATATATTTTTAACTTTATCAGGTTTGGTAACCATATGCGCAACTTTTAGTAAAGGGGAAAGAAGGCTAGTAAAATTTGTGGTGGCAGCTAATGCAATCAACATAAAACTTTCCACGAATGTACTCTTCGATCTATTAGGAAAACTTTGATGCAAAACAGACTCCTACTAAGATAGTTACGCTGACGTCAGCATTTTTTTGATAGCGTAAATTTTATTTTTTTATTGTATGCTTCTAAGTTGCAATACCCTCGTATTTCTCAAAAACTGTTTCTTTGCTAATGGAAAATAAAAAGAACCAGTTTTTGATGATTTAGCATAACATATTTGATAAGGTCAAAATTGTGCAGTTTTAGCCTACTTTTCTTCTTCTTCTATTTTTTAACTAATTTGAGCACAAACACGTTGAAGTTTTTTTTCAAAATCATACGGAAAATGATCCCCTAGAAATTTGTGACATAGTCCTAAAATTTCAAGTGATTTAAACCAGCACCAGTACCAAGAGATATAGGAGGTGAAAGACACCAGCGGGCTACTATCCCTCCCCCTCCCCCCTCATACCAGGGGTATAGTTGTCCAATTGAATTCAAATTACCGCCAATCGATGGCAAATTTGCTCCAGTTTTTTAAATTTGTTTTAGCTTTCTAGGTTTTGCCCTAGTTTTTTAAATTTTGAAAAGTTCTGGACCTTGATAAAACTAGTATGTAGTTATGGCTACATTTTTTGTAACTGTTGAAGCATCGCTATAATAGCTGTTATAAAAGTATTGCGTTACTTCCAAGAATATTTCTATGACCATTTAGGGAGGGGGGTAAATAGTAAAATAATTAACTGGGGTAAAATAATTAACTACACCCTGCATATGTTATATTTTTTGTATCTCCAGGAATCGATCAGTATTTTATAATAATCTGTTATAAAATAATACATAACTAAATTAATTAGTTTCTCTACTATACCAGTGGCACGTAGCATCGAAACAACATATTTGTTTTCATTAATATCAAGTTTTGTTTTGTTGTTGTTTTTTGACAAATGTTGCAATCTATGTAGCTACAGTGAAATAAATGAGGTACTTTGCATTTTAGGATTTACTCATTGCTCATCGAATATTTGGCATCTCTGCCAGCACACGACGTTGGAGCAACGTCGTTTTGATGTTTTTTCGACGCTGTTCCGACGCGCCGTGCGCCTATTGCGATGTTTGATTATTTGTAACATTGTTCAACCTCGTTTCCAGGGCTTCTTGCCTTTTCGTGTTTCGAAAAGGCAAGAAGCCCTGGGAACGAGGTTGACCATTGTTAATATACATTATTTTCACTCATATCTATCTGCATGATTAATTTTGAACTGTACTTTTAAAAATAATTATCGTATCCTTACATATTTTTGTCATATCCGTAATCTTAGACCATCAAGTTTGTGGTTTTTAGAATCACTTTGATACTACTTAAACTAGAGAGCGTTTCTCGTATGCAGAATTAGGCCAATTAAATATTTTTCAAACAAAGTTTTAAAAGATGAACAAACTTACATAGACTATGTTCACACTCATCGAATTGAAACGGTTTAAAGTGCGAACACCTAATCGACAACTAAGCCGGAATGATTCCCATTTCACCACAACAAGCTTAACAAGATCATTTCGCTGATTATATCTGATAGATGAGAAACAGTGTAAACGCATTCCGAAATGATAAGTGTGAACATAGTCTATATGTTGTTAAAAGGTAACAAAAATTGATATACGTGATTCCATAAAGAAAATATTTCAGGGTGACATGTTAAACTTATTTGTGACTCTTCTTAGAATGAGCAAAAACTTGTTCAAAGTCCGCAGTAAAGACGTTAGAACAACGTTGAAAGCGTGGACTTTGAATAAGATTTTGCCCATTGGGTTAATGATGTAATAATCGATATTATTATTTTACCATAACTTGTGTTAAAGTAAAATAAAAATGACATGATTTAATGAAACATTCTATTTGAGCTTTCGGCTGTAACTTCAGCCATTTTCAATACAATTCTGTATAAACACCTACAATCTTAGACATTAATGTAGAGACATTTTTCAAATTTCGATAAGTAATACACGCCACAAGCAAGACAAAAACGCGGAATATGACCACAGCAAGTCTCTGAGATTATATTGTAGACTTAAGATTTAAGACCACTCTTGTTGCTGCTAGCAGCCTAATACCCAGGTTTTTAGAACAAATTCGGATTTTCGTGCCATTTGTCTTGCTAATCAAAATTTTGATTTTGACTTTTTCTCTACAATGAAATTTCGAATTTTTGCAATTATTTCACTTTGTCCACAGTATATTTGGGCAAGATTGTAGTTTTATAAAAAAATATTTTGTTAATTTTGATAAATTATGTAAAATTATGACAATACACATCTTACAATATTACTAAATATAGATAAAAAAATAATATAAAATTTTAATTAATTAGACGCCAGCATAACAAATGATGGCATGCATGATGGAGAGCCAAACATAAGTCGAAGACTATGTACAAACAGTGATAGACCTATTAACGGAGTTAAGCAATCTCGTCCGCAACTGTAAAGATAACTTGCTTAAAAAAGGCAAGAATAATTGTAGGACATTTTTCGCTGGTAGATAAGGTCTAATCTTAGGAACATGAAGCTTATCCAAAAAACAGGTAATACACCTGTCCTTAAAACCAATAGAGTACTCATTCTTAGATAAAATATGAAAAATTTCAAAATTAGACACAATGGAAAATATACGATAAAGCAAAGTATAAACAACTTCACGTTTGTACTCATCAGCTATGAAACTATTAAAATTAGAATACGCTCCACTGAAAGTGATGTAATAAAAATATTATTCATGCGGCTGATATTAACATCAAGAAAGGAGAGCGAATCATTGTGTTCAACTTCTGATGTAAAATAAATGCTGGCGTGTTGGCTATTAAAATAATTTTTAAATAGCTGGTGATGAAAACAAAGCAAAATCATCACCAATATATATTCGATAAAACACTGGCTTACCACTATCAAGCCAAACTTGTTCAAGATGACAAAGAAATGCCTTAGCAAGGCTTGGACCTAGTGCTGATCCCATCGCCACACCATCAATCCGTTTGTAATTAGTTTTATCAAAACAAAAGTAAGTCTGACCTGTGGCGATAGAAAGTAGTTTATGGAAATCATCCTTTCTTATTTAATCATGACGTCACTATCTTTGTAAAGATTATCACAGCATATAATAATGGTTTCCTCGAGAGTGATATTGGTGAATAACAACTCAACATCTAAACTAGCAATAAAAAGGTTGGCGTTTTGTTTACCAATTTCCAGTTAAAGTAATGCTAATGTTACGAAACTTGATGAAGTTACTTGGAATCACAAAATACATAATTCTGATCAGTTTAGTCAAATGACTATCCCGTTTCCACCCATTTTTCCGATTATTTAAAAATCGTATTAATTTTTTGAATTTCGGATTAAGATTTTCGTATTTTCAAACATTTTCACTAAAAAAACGGAAACTATGTGAAAGAACATTTAAATACCTACCCAACCAAAACTGCAAACTCTTTTAATGAAAATAAGAAAATACAGTTTTTAAAGAAAATGTCATCAGAGAAATTCTTATTTCAACAAACAATATTTGGTACCATTTTGTTCCTTTTGTGATTATAACTCTACAAAGTTTCATCTCAATCATATTAGTAATTCAAACGTTATGGAGGAAGGGGCGGAATCCGTCGCCTCCTCGAGCTTTGAGAAGTCCTACAAAGCTCAACATATGTTGGGTTAACTCTATTCAGGACGGGCTTTTTGGGGCTCAATGTTGAAATGTTGAAAAGTTATTCCAACACATAAACAACACTTTCGCATAATTATTTTTTTGATAACGTCATTACTTATAATGACGTCATCGGGGTCAAACAGGTGATGCAAAAAAAAAAAATAGGTGAAAATTATTTTTTTTCAAACTAAATGCCAAAATGATTTTTTAGCAAAAATAATAAGAAAATGAACAAAAAAAGAATCACCACCTGACAAAAATTTGGTTGCTAAGGGTAAATTATCTCTAGTTACCATAACAATTTTTTTGACAATGATCCCAGATAAATTATAGGAAATAACCGCAAAATTATAGCCATACGTTCAGAAGTTATGAATAAAAGTATTAAAAGGGTTAAGGCACCATCTTCAAATTTTGTCTCAAAAGCAATTTTTTGATAGAGTTAAACAAACCAAGCTTGAGAAAGTTCAACAAAAATAAAACCACGCATAATGGTGTTATGTCAACGAGCTTGCAATGGATTGTTTTTTTCTATATGAAGAAACCAATCAATTGTAAGATCGTTGACTCAGTGCGCTTCTCTGTAGATTTTATTTCTGAGACGCTCCCTCGCTAATGGTTATGCTCCAGACATTAGAATCGATTTCTATTATCGGCGTCTCTCTCTCTCTCTCGGTCTGCATAATATAAAGAACAAATTAGTTCAACTTAAATATACCGCAACCATCAAAATGTCAGAATCGAGTCAATTGCAGCTAGTCAGTTGTTCATTTAAATAAGATTAAACGCAAATACCCTTTGGAGAACAGAACCAGAGTTCAAATTTATTTTCTATATGTTGACGATAGTCCTGGAAATTTATATAAGAATAAGGATGTGCTCTTCAGTCCAGAGTTGATGCAAGACTATGATTGGTAGAAGTTTGTGCATATGTATTTATTTATTCCTAAATTTAAGAAGAGGTGTTCCGATTCAATTCGGTACAACATTAAAGGCGGTTTCTACTTTCTCATGTTCGCCGCATAAATGGTCATAGTCACTAATAATTATGTCAATCATGTATTTTCTGGCATGATTTTCATACGCCTGGTAGTCTAATGTAGGCCTTTAAACTCAGAAATAGGAACGTCAATACTGAAGTCGTTTATGTTAATTCTTTTGGAAACTTAAATCTTTGTTTGCATTTATCATAATCCGTGCTCAATCATATAAAATCCAATAAAATTTATATTATGAATATTTTGCGAGTTTTGTTCAAAATATATTTTTCTTGGATAAAAACATGCTTAGTTGAGATAATGTTTTGTAGATACCAGACCTCATCACAGTGTAAAAGTATATCGAACACGGACCTGCATAACTCCATATTCGGACTGCGTATTGTCATAAAGTAAATCACAGACCGAATACGGAGTTATATGGGTTCGTATTTAGAATTCTTTCTCGCTGTGTATTGTTTATGTCATATTAATCTGATTTTGTTGATCAGATAAATGATTTTAGAAAAAAGTTAATGGATATGCACAATATAAAACGTAGCGTCTGTTCCCTTGTTGTCCACATGAATTGACAGGCTTTTTTATTGACATGGATTGACGAATACGATCACGGATAAATTTAAATGCAATCCATAGTCTATGGTCAGCGGGCAAAACTTGTTCAAAGTTCACAGTAAAGACGTTAGAACAACGTTCAAATTTTTGTTCTGGCGTCTTTACTGCTGATTGTGAATAAGTTTTTGCCCACTAGGTATACAAAGTAATCCATGACCGTAGTAGTTTTGTATGTAGCCTACTTCACAGACTATGTTCGATTCTTCCAGATCTCACATAATCTGTTTTCTTCTAAAGCTTTTTATATACATTGACGTCAGAATTTATTAATTTTGCTAAAGTTGGCTATAGAAGACTAAAATGAGATGTTTAATCAGAATCAGGCTATCTTTCAAATTGTACCGATAAAGAAACAATCCGTTGTTAAATATACGTATTTATTTACTTTCGGCAATTGTATACACACTCAACTGCCTTTGTGATACATTTTAAATGATCTGTCCATTTTGCTGCGTCTGTAGTGCATCCTTGTCGTGTTTTATGACACTAAAATAAATAAGTTTTTATTAGATATCAGTTCCATCTATCTTACACATAGTTTACGAATCCTTAATCTTATTTGGTCTGGACTTTTTGACCTTTGAAAATCAGGATGGAAGGGCATTATGCCAAGATCTCAGGAACCATAAGAGATACATCGATTAAATTTTGTAAGGACATGCCGGAGTTATTATATATTGAATCAGCCGTACCCCATACCAAGTAGGGTTAACATACTAAGGAATCACCATCCAATTGAAGCGGCTATTCTGACATGTTTTGTCATTTTCGGTTAAGGGTGAATCAACTTATTTATCATAGGTCGTGTATTCACTGAGACGTTTGTTATAGACCCGGCTTTTATGCCAGTACATATTTTATAAAGTGTATATACTTACTGCGATTACACAATCTTTGATGTGAAGACCATGACACTTAACTACTTTGTGCACACATGCAAGATGGTCTATTGTTGAAGTTGCAGCGGTCGTACAAGTTTTGTAATCTGCATTACACTGTGAAAAAATTAAGGTAAAGTTAGTATTTCTTCTTTTACGGTAAGTGAAACAGTGATATTTCGGGCAGAATACACAGTGCGGAAAGCGGAATCATGTTATTTTCAATTTCCAAATATACTTCTTTTATTGGAATTTTCCAGACAATTTCTAAAGCTTTCTTTTGTCAACTGGTTGAAATGAATCCAGAGATATTTAGCAACGTTTTCTCAAAGTTCAAAAGACTTGTGCCTTTTCTTTGTTTTATGCTTAGCTGTGCATAATGATCCAAAATCTTTTTTTTTGCGTTTTTTAAAATAAACGTTTGTTATACATTGAGCTAATCCACTGTGGTATTGGGCAATGTATAAAATTACATGCGTCAGCAGTTGAGTGGAATTAGATAAAAGCGATTTGTCGACGCTGCAAAGATAAAAATTTAGAATGCCAGTTTTCATTGTTGTCCAAATAAACATTAATTTGTGTAGAAATCGACGTCATTTAAGAGAACTAAAGCCATTTGATATATGTATCGAACCACGAATTAATGACAATCAAACGAAATAAATGATTTGATTAGTTTATATTCCTTTATTTACATATTTTTAAATAAAACCAATTTGTCGACGATGCGAAAATAAAAATATAGATAGATATAACAAATGTTTATTTTTAATATTTCATTAGTTGGTGAGTGGAATTGTCTAAGACATGTTGTCTGATGATTTTAAAAATGTTTTTGGAAGCGTGGTAAAATATTTGTTTTTTATAAGAAAGAGCGTTGTAAGAAAAGGTTCTGAATTTAGGTCAAAAATAAGAAACAAGGAAATGAAATTTGCAAACAAAAAGAAATAATCGTATATCTTTTTCGAGATTTTGAACCGTTTCATTTTGTATCTTTTGATTATCTCTATGTTTGTTGGGAGAGCATACAGTTTTCATTTTAATAATTCAAGAAACAAATGAGAAACTTGAGTTCTAGATATTGATGAAAAGTAACAAACTCCAGTTCTCAAGCTTTTTTTATAAAAAGAAAAAAAAGCGTGTATATTATTTGATTATGTTTCTTGAATAGATATCTTATATAAACTGTATAAAAATTTCAATAGCTACATCTTATTGACAATGAATATAACAATAGACACTATATCTTATTGACAATGAATATAACAATAGACGCTATATCTTATTGACAAATAATAAACAAAACAATTCACGCTACATCTTATTGACAATAAATATAACAATATACGCTATATCTTATTGACAAATAATAAACATAACAATAGACGCTATATCTTATTGACAATAAATATAACAATAGACGTTATATCTTATTGACAATAAAAATAACAATAGACACAATATCTTATTGACAATGAAAATAACAATAGACACTATATCTTATTGACAATGAATATAACAATAGACGCTATATCTTATTGACAATGAAAATAACAATAGACGCTATATCTTATTGACAATAAATACAACAATATACCCTATATGTTATTGACAATGAATATAACAATAGACACAATATCTTATTGACAATAAATATAACAATAGACACCATATCTTATTGACAATAAATATAACAATAGACACTATATCTTATTGACAATGAATATAACAATAATATATGCTATATCATATTGACAATAAATATAACAATAGAGGCTATATCTTATTGATAAAGGATTTAACAATAGACCCTTTGTGCCTCCTGATACTTCTTTCTTTTCATTTTTGTTCTAAAATAGATAAAATTGCAAAAACTGTAACCCTATTTATTCCGTGAGTGCATATAACCATTTTTATGTGCGTGCTAAAAACTTGAAACTTGGTTCACATTTAGTTTAAACCAAATTTACATCTTTGTTTACACAATGTGCCCCTTCATCTGGGGTTCATAAAGTGAACAAAAATATATTTACTTCGGATAAAGAAATTTAAATTTTCTACCGTCTTTATTCCATCATCAAGATCAAGATCATCAAAATGGAGATCATCAAACTTGAGATTGTCAAGATCAGCGATATCCTCTAAATAAAAGAATATTAAATAAATATAGAAATCAAAATAAATATACAAAAACAAATGAATAAACAAACAAAAGATAATAGAAAGAACATTTTATAGCTATATTACAATGGCTGTTTGAACAGTCTAAACTCATTAGATATTTGAACTAAGTACTCAAATTCTGAAATGATTAACAAAGCAACATTATTCAAAAAATTGTTTTTTTTTGATACTACTCTCTGCGTAGGAAACTATTTTGTGACAATCATCTGCCGCCCAGTCGGCAAAAACCTGTTCAAAGTTAGCAAAATAGTTGTTCTAACGTTATTTGCTGACTTTGAGCATGTTTTTGCAGGTTGGAGAATAACGTTGTTCTAGCGTCTTTATTAAGGACTTTACAGAATTATAACATTTCCCTGACAATCAACTCTAAATGCAATGTTTTGTCATTCTTTAATCCTTTGTTGAGAGGGGGGGAGGGACACAAGTATTACCAAATAATTTCTGTAAAAAACAATTGGATATCAAGAGATTATGACCAGTAGAAAAGATTTAATCCTATTGCTATCCTTTTTACCTTTCAATTTTACGAAGGCTGATTTCCACTAGACAAAATATTCGCTGCGAAAGACAAAAGAAGACATTCCAATGGTAGAAATTCACGTCACACGTCATGTGACATCAAGTTATGCCATGTGATGGACTGTCTTCTTTAGACTTTTACAGCAAAAATATTTTTTTAAAAAATTTTAATCTCAACGACTGTTACAAAACACTAAATGTTGATTTACATCCCACGCCAAAAGAAGACATTTCATTGGTTAAATTTGACTTCGCACAATGTGTGTCAATTTCTTCCAATGGAATGACTTCTTATGACACACGCGCCTAAAGCAAATCAACATTTAGCATCACGAAACTTACCTTCCATAGTAGCATAAGCCACGGTTAAACAGACCAAAACAAGTAAAAGCTTCATGATGATTACAGATCGATTCTTGGTATAGAAATGAATAAATGCATGAACTGTTACTATAAGTAACTTATCACATACTAGACCAGCTGTCCGACTGAATAAACACACCCACATACACTGTAGAAAACCATTATCATTGTGACACCCTACTACTTAGAAATGTTTCTCGTTACGCATATCGTTAAGCAAACAATGTGCAACGCTACGGTAAATATATAAGACTAATTATATTCTTTATATTCTAATTTTATGTGATATTGAAATAGAAGCACTATTACTGAATACAGTAAAATGTAAGACCACCCCTACCCCTCTCTCTCTCTCTCTACCGCCTCATTAATAGATTATTATAAACCCCCGTCCTTTTCTGTGTGAAAGTCGCTATACTTTATAATACGCCTATCCGTAAACAAGCTCATCAAGCTATAATATAACTGCCGGACATCACCTTTGGAGGAGTGTTTTTAGTGTAGCTTTCAGCTTCAAAGCTGTAATCTCTCCTCAAATAAACTCTCCTCTACAGACGTTGTCCTGTAGTTATTTTCCGTCTGATCCATGGGCTTATATTTGGTCAAAATGTTACTTCTGTTTAAACCCTATTTTATTTGGGATCCTTTGGGTAGCATATTTCATCTGGGAGGGGGGGCAAATGTCCTACCCCCTTAACTTCTAAACTACTTTGAATTTCTTAATGAAAATTGGTACAGATAATGTTCCCATCAAACCTAATTCAAAAATGTCGAAAAAATGCTAGACAATAGGCCATTGTCTTTCTATTGTCTTCAAAACAATATAATTTCTTGAAAACAATAGAAAATTGTATTTTCACGTGTTTAATGTGTTATTTCGCCTAAATTTAGCGAAAATGATGATAAATAAATGAAGACATTAGTAATAACAAGATATTGATTGTAAAAATATGCTATTTCATATATAGTATGGATTTTGACACTGACAAAAATGTTTTTTCCACTACTACGGTCAGAAATGGGCGTGGTCAGAGGACACCTGCAACGACCACCTAATTTTTTTTTCTACAAGAACGTTTGTAATAGGTATTGTGGCATACTTGAGAAATTTCAATAAAAAAAGTTATTAATAAAAAAAACACCGGGTAGAGCATTTTAGTAAATGAAGCTCCATGAACGCCTTGGGGCTACATCGGTGAGCATGTCCCTGTGGATGTCCAGATTGCCTTGGTTTTACAAATTGAAACTTGATAATATATTAGTTTCAAGTATAATAAAACTATTGGTTTAAAAAAAAAATTATTGAACTCGTCATTTCAAAATTTTACCTGAAAAAAAACCCCAAGAAACTTATGTTTTCCTCTTTTTCGAACGCAATACCTTAAAAATACCTTAAAAATGATGTGTGTACATTGGAGATTGGAATCGATTTTCAAATATTTGAAAAGTATGAAGGAGAAAACTTAAAATCCGTGAAAGGTTTAGTTTAATAGTGCGTTCCAATAGTCATAACAAATAATACGGAAGGAATCCACCCATAAAGAAGGGTTCATGAGGGTCCCCTCTATAAAATCTAAAGGGCTGCATATTTTTCTTTCAAGTTTACACCAAAGGTTCTTCAAACTATGAACTACGCCTTACCACAAAAATAATTAGAAAGTGTTGTTTCATACTTGTGATGGGTTATCTTTGATATGTAATCCATATTTTATACGGGTATAATGTTTTGATACAATAACTGGTCACAACTAACTTTTTATGTAAACTGAACATCAAAAACAGATTCAGCATAAAATTTCAAAACCAACAGTGTGTCATATGACGTATTACATAAAATAAAAAAGAATTCGCCTTTTATTTTTGGTCTACCATTGTTTGGAAATCAACGAAATGCCGAAGATGAGCTAATTATTTTTAAAGATATTTTTGGGCTATTTTCTGCTAATTAAAAGTAATGAATAATTGTGAATAATTTAATAGGTGGGGAGGAATGATGCCCTCCATAACTTTATAACGGTATAAATATTTTATGATGACGTCATCATAATAGGGTGACGTCATCACCGAATAGGGTTAAATTGCTCGTTTTCTTTAATTCAAAATTGTCGGACTTTCAACAAAATTTCTTTAGCTTTCGGAAAAAATTCTAAAACTTTCAAAAGTGTATAATGTTTTTACTTTATTTTCATTTTGTTGTATCAACAATTATTCAATCTCGTTAAAGGCTGAGATTGTTTGATTTACCGATCCTGTCTCATTCCTTCCGTCCGTCCATCCGTTTGTCCGTTTGTCATTCCGCAACGAATTGTTGTAACGAATAACTCCCACCCGGCTTACACAGCACCGCTAACTCAAAATGATAAAACCTGATACGAGTGAAATCGACACATTTATTCTGCTGCTCGATTTGGCTCCATAATACACCAAAACTTGGCAAGCAATTTTGTTTGTAACGGTCAGAGTGGGTACTCAGTTTTTCTGCGAAAAGAAAAGAGTGGAATTATCTGGTGGCAGTCTGAATTGTCGCTTTTGTTAGAAAAGCACAAATACAAACCGGCTATAAGCAACTTTTGTTGCCTATACTTGCTAGTACTTTTGTTAATTTACTTTTTTTAGTTCACTTAATTTCAAGTCAGCAGTCTTTTTTCGTCGTAGTGTCCTAGGCTGCCAGATCCAGGCAGCTGGTTTGAAATTGATCCTTTTTTATTATGATCTAACAAAGAAGCTACAGATCTTTGTTCTAGTATAAGTAAGGATAAAAAACATTTTCCTGTTCAGGTAGACAAAAACAACGGGTAAAAAGGGTTCAATGCGTGTAGGTACCTTTATTATTTATCCTTTTGATGTTATTGCTCCAATTCCGTGTCATAATAGCCTTTTCAGTTTAAAAACAGACCATAGGAGTGTCCCAGAACGACAATGGTGAACTAGATTATTTGAAGTATGTATTTTTTTTACTTTGAGTTCAGATCTATCGATAATTACTTCATACATTCAGTACATTTACTGGTTTACCGTAGTGCTTTACAATAATAGATGCTGTGATTTTTTGTATCTGTGTGTTTTTGTCGTAGGTTACCATGTTTAACACGCAAGTCTACTTTTAAATTTAATTCTTGAAATTAAATCATATATTTTTAAAATGTTTTTATGTTTTTTATTTTTTTTTACACTTTTCGCCCTCATAGCAAATAATTACTCATCAAATAGCTTTTTTTAAGAAAATTTAATCTATTATATTCTGTTTGTTTAATACGCAAACAATAGAAACAAGATCATATAAACAATACATCTTTTTGACACATATCGATAACCGTTTGAAAGACTAAAAATTAGGACTAGGAATCTCCACTGCAAATGGTTTTTATTTAGTATTTTCTTCAAGCCCTCTTGGCTCTTTAATATCACGAAGTAGAGAGCAGTAGATTTAGCCTCTTCCAGAGAGATTCTCGCCACAGAACAAAACGCAATGTGTATCAGCCTAGCTCAACTGAAATGGTTGTATAAACGACTTTATTACGGTCTGGTACGCATTGAAAGCGATATTGTTCACGCAAAAGGTGCGTCTAGTCACTGTTTAGATTTATCTTTTATACTCCAGGGAATAATGTGTAATTTACAGAACTGAATATATATTTTACAGACCAGAATTGTATAATTTACTGTCAAAACTTGATGAATTTTTCGGACAAAAACGTAATGCATCAGAAAGAACTTCATTAGAGTATTTATATCTGTATCTCTGTAATATCAACATGATGTTCTACAAGCAAGCGCATAAATAACGAGACATTTCACGAATTTTGGTGTAGATTTCTAATCTGGAAAATGACCAGGCCAAGTCTCTAAATATTTATCTCAGATATTTACCGAGTAGACTTAGGGCTTAGGATCTTTGATCTTTGAGCAAACTCGACAAATTCTGCTGTTCTTAGCAGTCTAGTACCCGGACCTTTTAAGGCTTTTTATCTAAGTGGAAATTCGGAATTTTTGCTCGAATTTTACCTTGTCTCAGATATTTATGTGAGTGCCTGTAGAAGAATATGAACAAACTTTTTTATTATATATTACATTGCTATATTTAGTGCTTATTTTCTTATTGTTTCTATCGTTGCGTTTAGCTGTAATAATAAAAAGAGAAAATGTAATTTAATCCTCAAATTTGCTACTTTCATCATAAAAACCTAAGTTGACGTCGAAATTCATTAAATGACGTCGTAATAGTCCGACATGACGTCTTGTTGTCATTATTTCTCAGATTTAAATGGTAGAGACGGCATATTTAATACTTACCGGAAGGTTCAAGTCAAAATTTTGTATTACAACAATCTTTGACGTAAATTATCGATAAAAATCTCAAGGTTTCTCCTCTTCCACTGTCAATATTGATTTTCTGTATGTACACAGCCAATATAAAATCCAACATTGAGATTGAGGGAGGGGTGTATTTAGGACGGAATGGACCATGGGAAATTAGACTTTTTGGTTTTATCATAATTTACATCCACGATTGTAGAGTTGCTATCTTAATCCGATTTTGGATAATGGCCGATATCTTCAGTTGTAGTGATCATGTCACCTTCTTATTTTCAGGAAAGACGTGACATAATATATATTATGCAACACAAAGGCTAAATTTACTTTTTCACGTCAGCGAAAGAAATTATGGACAATTAAACTGATATAAATTTTGTTTTTGACAATGTCATCTGACTTGTGACGTCATCAAGAAGTCACGTGACTATTATTTTTTTGCGGGATTTTTTTGTTCACAAGAATTACCTGCATGTCCTTGCCAAATTTCATTAATATAGATAGTTCTTGTGGTTCCTGACATCTTAGGAGAGTGGGGGCATAATGCCCCATTCATACTTTTAAAGGGTCAAAAAAGCCCAAACCAAATAGTTATGGTAAAATAATGATATCGATTTTTACATATGATATCCCACTGGAAAATAGGTGGTTTCAGGTTGTGACTCATATCTTTTGATCTACTAGAGTGATGGGGTTGATGTTTGGATTTCGACAGTATGTGTTAAATAGTTTTATAATAAAACTACAATCTAGGTCATAAATTATGATAAAACTTGTGAATTTTAAAGAGTAATTTACAACACAAATAAAACAAAAGTGCGGAAAACAACCATGAGAATCAATCTGTCGGCGGACGAATCCTTAGCCACACATATGATGACCCAAACATATAATAACAGCTCAAAAGTAAGGGGGTGAAGGTTGACATGATAAAATTTGATGAGTTAGTCCAAACCCTCTGCATCAGAACCAAAACCAAAGAGAACATGGACAAAGTGTCCTCCTTGAACCTAGCACATCCAGGACCACTATCACATTCTGGATGGGGAAAGAGTGAAATCAGGGAAGAAAAAAATATTTCTTGCCCCATCGGTACCAATCGAAGAGATATACCACTCTGTCAATCTGTGTGGCATCAGAACCCACCTATTCTTCAAGGGCAAACTGACCTACTGCAGAAAATGCAAGAAACGTCATCAATAACAGCATGAATTTGAAACACCAGAAGAACCTGAAGAACAGGGGAGGAGGAAAGCCTACAGATTGACAAAGTGGACCCACCAACCACAGATACTGCTCCTCTACGTTTTATCCAGGATGGCGAAGACATCACGAACAAAAACCCTACAGCGGACCAACACCTGAAAGAAGACATAGATCAGGGAGAATTATTAGACAGCACAGATGATACACTACACATAGTCAAACATACGGACGAGGAAGAAACTGGCACCAAACCCAGATTTAAAAAAAAATAGAAATCCCACAAAACAAACAAACACCACCGGCACAAAACAAGACTAAATAACAAAAAAGAAACACGACAGATCAATACTGGATAAGATAAAAGTGGACAGACTAAAACAAGCCGTAGCAATAGAATATGCAAACAACACTATAGCAAAACATGCAATCGGGCAACCCGAAAATATCGGTTACTCAAAATTCACGATCGGCAAAATGCCTGTTCTTGACGATGACGTATCCTACCACGATGAATACCCTGGTCTGGCCAATCCCTGGAACTAAAAAACACGCTATGGCTGTTTTCTTAATGTTATTTTTAATTTCTGTTAATGTGGGTAGGCTCAGAACGGCCCCCGCAATAACAACATCATTCACTCCCTAAAATCCATGAGATCTTACTTTATCTTCATACAGGAAACTCACCTGTGTGAGGAGAAAATCGGAATTCTCAAAAAAGGATTTACCAATTGTTCTGTATTTTACTTACCTGGGAAAGAAAATACGAGTGGTGTTACTATTGTGGAGTTACACTCCACCCAAATTGATATTGACTCGGACCTGATACTTAGTTTCGTCCAGGACAAGGCGTGATAACTCTTGTTAAACATATACGCCCCTTCTGGCGCATTTGTTCCAGTTCAAACGTCTCGCAACATTTTTTTTTTATCTGGTTGCTAGCCGAATCCCTCCCCCGACTCTCGGGGATCTGGTCATCTTAGAGGTGACTTTAACATTACAAATAACCCTCTAGACAGGTCAAATCGATCTACCCAAAAATATACATGCCGATCTGAAGTGGTATTGACCAACCTCTTGGCCAAGCTGCATGTGCACGACGCCAGGAGGCTGGCCAACCCTACAGAATGTATTTATACCTGCCAATCCAAATATAATACATTCTCGCGGATCGACAAGCTATACACCAGTATATGGGCACAGAATGACGTCAAAATAAGTCACCAACTGTTTGTCTTTTCAGACCACATAAATGCCGTAACGATCGATATTGACATTCAAAAAAGGAAAACAGGAAAGGGTTATTGGCATTTTAATAACGCCCTACTAGATGACCAGATTTACGCAGGGCGCCTGCAGGGATGGTGTGGCGTCTGGGATCTTTTTGACACGATGAAGTTTTTTCTTAGGCGCGGCGAAATGACGCCTACCCAGAGACATGCCATTATAACCAGTCTGTATAAGAAAGGTAATAAAAAACAAATCTCCAACTGGAGACCCGTTTTCCTTTTGGATATGGACTACAAAATATACACTAAAGCAATCGCTAATGACATTGCGCCCTCTCTGGATAGCGTCATTAGTCCCAGTCAAACCGCCAGCGTGTCGGGAAGGACCATGCTCACATCTGTGAGCACTGTGCGCGACATAATTCAATACGCTAACGAAGAGAATCTTCCTGCGGCTTTAAAGTCCATAGACTAACAAAAAGCATTTGGCAGAGTCAGTTGAAAATTTATGTACAGGGCTCTACGTGCGTTCGGCTACGGGGAACGCTTGATACAACAATCATGACCATTTATAGTAACATTACGTCTAGTGTAAAAGTTAACGGGTACATATCAGATCGCTTTCAACTGTTGAGAGGTGTCAGGCAGGGATTCCTCCTGTCAATGCTTCTCTTTTGCCTACTTGCTGAAGTTTTTGCCAATTATCTGCAAGTGAATCCGTGGGTGAATGGTATTAAAATTGGTAAGTGGAAAATAAAAATGGTTCAGTTTGCAGACGACACCAACCTTTTTCTGCTTGACCTTGTTTCAATTGAGCAAGTGGCTTGCAAATTCTTGTTGTTTGAGAGGGCTACAGGAGCTCGTGTAAACCTTCTGAAATGCAAGGGCCTTTGGATGGGAAGGTACAAAAATCGAAAAGAAAAACCCCTTCAAATTAATTGGTCTAGCTCCAAGATTAACTTTCTAGGAGTATGGCTATCCAACCCAGGTGTCAACCTTTATTTGAACAACTGGAACAAATATACTGCTAACGTGCTCCAAGTGATGCAAACCTGGAGCAGCAGATCAATGGTGCTTAAAAGCAAAAGGTTGATCATCAATCAATTGCTCTTGAGTAGACTGTGGTATGTTGCCCAATTCATAACACTTCCGGAAACAACTCTTCGGTTTATAACCACCGCCATACAAGACTTTTTATGGAGCAACAAAACAATTCGTGTTACCAAAAATACCACCTATTTGCCAATTGAACAAGGCGGACTAGGAATAATCAACATACAGTTGAAGATCCAATCCCTACACTTGAGATGGATAGGTAGGCTACTAGACCCTGAAATAGATGCGCCTTAGAAAGACCTCGTGTCTTACCAACTTTGCAAACTAAAACACCGCAAACATCCAGGTCTTGCAGTTTTCCGAGCTTTTGTGCCGCCACAACCTTTATCTCCGGCACACAAGCTACCTGGCACGAGAGAATTCCTCTCTGAATCCTAAACTCAAAAAAGAAAACAGTATCTGTTTCTGCGATATCATCTAAAGAATTCTATGACATTCTTGTCGCTAAACAAGACTGGCACAAAAACATAAAATGTCATACCTGGATACACCAGTATTCAGATCTGCAGGATGATTTTGCACGTCCGAGTCCCTCCCAGTGGAGAGACATCTTTAAATGCCTTTATAAACGCAATACAAACAACATGGGTTTCAACATCCGCTGGAAACTACTCCACTTTGCACATCCCATCTTTGTGAGACTCGAAAAGTGGACTGTAGTTCTCAGCCCTCTTTGTCCAAGATGCCAACTTAAAAACGAATCGCACGAGCACTGGTTTTTCTTTTGTACAAAGAACCAAACAACATCAACGCTCTTGCTCCGACTCTTAGACTCTCTATATCCAACTCAAACTCCCTTTACGAATAGACTTGATATTTTCTTACTTGCAATTGGTATAAAGGAAGATCTAAGAGTCGGGGAGATTCTCATGGACGCCCTTTTTTGATCGGTAAACCGTGTTTGTATAAAGATGGTTCTTCACAGAGACGATTTAAACCTCCTCCAAATATTTAGAAACAATGTTTCGTATATTGTCTCTCTAGAAAGACACAAAAACCCAGACGAATCAAAAAATACAAAATCCCGTCTTTGTGTCCTGCACCTAAAAATGCGGCTACGAACACGGGGGTTTATTACAAAATATTTTTAATTTTATATGTCATTTCATGGGAAATCCCTGTAAATAGTTTTTTTAGGCGTATAGCCTAGAAAATAAATACATATAAAGACTAAGGATCTTAGATATTTCGAGAGCCTGGGTACTAGACTACATGAATCAAGAGAATTTGTCTAATTTTTAAACAGACCTAAGATCCTAAAGGCTTGGTAAATATCTGAGCTAAATCTCTTCTCATAGTTGTTTTTTGCACTTTTGTTTTACTTGTGGTGTATATTATCATTTAAAATTTGCAAGTATTATCATAATTTATGGCCTTGATTGTCTACAAAAAGTGTTTTTTTGCCGATTTCTGCTTGAAATACACACTTAGAAACTTTGGAATTTACATTTTTGGCAAGAAAAACTTGTGTTCTAGCGTTTCTAACCCCCTGGAATGTTTTCAATTTGGTTCTGGGCACAGATCTTAACTTTTTGTAAATGCCAAATTCTCAAAATATTAAGAACCCATTTTTTCTTAAAAAAAGACCGAAAAATATATATATTTTTTTGCATCTGAAACTGTAAAACAACCAAACATTTGCGAAAAAACTTCTAAAAAATGTTCCGAGCAACCCACAGATTCCCGGAAATCGGGTAAATGTTAAAATTTAGATAATCGTTGTGATATATGTTTGGTAAAAAGGGAAATTTGTGCAAAAATTCGGAATTTCCACTTTGACAAAAAGCCTTAAATTTTTACTAGCAAGGTGATCGGAATGATCTTTTTACTAAACATTTATGACTACGATTGTAGGTAAGTTTCAGCATCATCACTGCCGTGGTTCGGAAATTACTATAAAAAATTTGATAAGGAGAGGTGGGCGGAATCCGCCCCCAGCATATATAGGATTAAATTCATCCCATGACAATGTGAATTCAATGAATAACTGGTGCAGCAAAAACCTGTTCAAAGTATACGTTCTTTAAACATTGTTCTAACGTTATTTTGCTGGCTTTTAACAGGTTTTTGCCAGCTGGATTTTGGATATGTCATCGCAAATAATAAAGCAAGAGATTAATATTGAGAAATTCGTTCTCTAAAGAGCCGATCGCGAAAAAGTAAAAATAAAACGAGAAAACATGAAAACATACGGAACAATAAAAAGGAGAGAGAACAACTACAGTATATTCTCGGTTACTCGAACAGCACATAGGTCGAACTTTTACTATTATCGTCGGTAAATTTATATAATTTTACGCAATAATTAACTACATCCTGCATTCTTATCAACATTAATTTATTTATTATATTTTTTTTCTATCTCCAGGAGTCCATCAGCGTTTAATAAATATCTGTTATAAAGTATTACATAACTAAATTAATTAATTTCACTACTGGGCGCACGTAATGTCAGAACAGCATATCCGCTTACAATAATATCAATTTTATTTCTGTCGGAAATAATAAAGAATGATATGTAGTAATCCATATAGCTACAGTGAAATAAATAAGAAACTTTTAGGATTAACTTATTGCTCATCGTATATTTCGTATCTCTGCCGGAACAGTGCGTCGGAACAACGTCGTTTTGATATTGTTCCGACGTTGTTCCGACGCGCCCTGCGCCTACTTGGATGTTTGTTTATTTGTATCATTGTTAGTATACTTTGTTTTCACTCATATCTATCTGCATGATTAATTTCGAACTGTACTTTTGAAAATAATTATCGTATCCTTACATATTTTTGTTTCATCGTTTTGTTTCATCAAGTTTGAGGTCTTTAGAATCATTTTGATTCTAAAATAGAGAACGTTTCTCGTATGAAGACTTGGACCATTTAAACATTTTACAAATAATGTTTTGAAGGATGGGCAAATTTACTCATACTTGTCGGATAGAAACCGTCTAGAGTATGAACACCTAATCAACAACTAAGCCAGGATGCTTCCAATTCAAAACGAAACAAGCAAAATGAAATCATTCCGCTGATTATATCTGATAGATGAGAAAGACCTATCCGATATGTAATTCATTCCGAAATAATTTCTATCTGATAAGTGTGAACATAGTCTGAAAATTGAAAATTACTATACGTGATTCCATAAAAAAAATACTTCAGAGTGACATGTTAAACTTATTTTTTACTCTTCTCAGACTAAGCAAAAACTTGTTCAAAGTCCGCAGTAAAGACGTTAAGCAACGTTAAAAGCGTTGTTCCAGCGTTTTTAATGCGGACTTTGAACAAGTTTTTGCCCATTAAGTTGATGAGGCAAAAATCGATATCATTATTTTACCATAATTTGTGTTAAAGTAATGCTAATGTTATGAAACTTGGTGAAGTTACTTAAAATCAAAAAATAAATAATTAAGAAAAGGCTAATCAAATGACTATCAAATGACTATCCCGATTTCCTATATCTTTCTGCATTCTTAAAAATCTGATTATTTTTCGATAAAGATTTTGGTATGTTCCAATCATTTTACTAAAAAACCGACAACTGTATGAAAGAACATTTAAATACCTACCTAAAACTGCAAACAGAATGAAAAAAGCTTTTGTAGAACTCTTTTAATCAAAATTCTAAAAACGTACAGTTTTTACAGAAGATGAGCCAATTATATATTATTATTATATATATGGGCTTTTTTATGTACTATGGGGAGAGGAGGGGTTTTCTTAAGATAAAAGCATGCTAAAAACATAAAAATTAACATATAATTAGCTCTTGATACCAGAATTAGAAACTTAAGGTCAAAATTAAAATTTTGCAAAAACTTTGCTGACGTTAGCATTTTGCAAAAAAAATTATTATTTTTTACCTCATTTTTAATTGGCTATATCTCAGGAACAAAATAAGATTTTTTGATTCTTCACACATTTAGAGTGTGAAATAATGTGCCTTTTAAGAAATTATCAAAGAAAACTATTTTAAGTCAATATTAGCCTACTATAGCGCGCCAAAATTGACAAAATTTTCCTCAAACATTTTATGGTCAGCTTCAGTCAAAATTAGTAACTCTGTAAAATAGACACAATTAATTGACACTTAGTAAACCTTGCTTAGCCTTTTACTATCAAAATGAATGAAATAACCGATTATCTATAGCGCTATGGGGTGCCAGAGGTACCAAAATTGATAAAAAAGTTATTATCATAAAACAACTGTGGAGGAGAGCAATAAGAAGATTTCCTAAAAAACAGTGGAGGAGAGCAATAAATAACTCCTATGACATCTACTGAACAATATTGAAACAATAGATCATTCAATAATATCTTATATCCACAGACAAAGGATATATATGAAAATAGTCGAAAATTTTATATACACTTCTCTGGAAAAGAGCACTGATAGCACACCTTCTGCATAGTTATTTCAATTGTCATTACACGGAAATGTTCCTAGTAAAAAAAATATTAAAAGTCACCAAAAGAGAAGTTCGTTCAATTTGTTGTTCAGGATTTATCGTAAAAAGTTCAACTGGGGGGGGAGCAGTTTTGAAAACAAGCTTGTTTGCAAAGTTAAGTACTCATTAAACGAAACAATATGTATAGTGAAAATAATGAAAGTGAAACCGCTAATCTCTACGCATATATAGTAAAACTGAAAAATTGTATCAAACCAGGCGCTTTCAAAACATGAGAAACTTGAAAAAATAATCTAAATAATATGTAGAAACCATTGCGCAGTAAATATCCACTTCGTATTTATTTTTATCACGTGGTGGACCATTGTTTAATACATGCAAACTATATACACAAAGGTCTTATCAAAATCACAGTTATAATTAATA